>VDFB02263883.1:0-48978 GCA_007258455.2 Sequoia sempervirens
TGATAAGCAACATCATGTGTGCTTTCATCTATGCACACATCAGCGTTTAAGGTACTGCTGCTCGGTACCTCAAAGGATGGCTCAACTGATACAGTAGAAGTTGCTGGTCTGACAGTATCTTCACACACTTCTACTCAAACAGTGACTGTATGCCCATCCGACACACGATCCTGGGATTCCATATCAACATACGAATCCTTTAGCTTGTTTTCAAAGGTCTGATCCGAAAAATCAGATTCACCATGACTTAAATTCTCAACGCCAACTGCATCTGTAGTACCCAACTTTGAGTCTCTTCACGTGACAACTCAATAGGGTTACTTTGCATCTGCGAAACAGCTGCTATCTCATGCTCACGCGAAGTTTTAACAACGCTGTCATAAAAATCAGAAGTGACTTCAATAGTCGAAGCTTCTTGAGTCACCTCCTGCAAAGACGATGTAAGTAAATTATTACCCCAAGCTGTGCTAGTGCTGTCTTGACTCAAATCAGCACGCTTATCAAATTCCTGTAATAAATTTCTGCCTACTTCATAGGGATTTGAAAACACCAAATCATTCTCATGAAGGATTGTATCACCCTTATGTGTAGATTCTCTATCCGTTCCAGACGTAAACAACTCACGAGCTATAGTCAGATATTTCTGTTTTGCAAACTCAGTCTTATGGCAAAGACTCGGGTGCACATCCACGTAACTCATGAAAGGAAGTTTGTCTTTAATCTTCTGAGGTAGATTGCTATACTCCTGGAACATGCTATTCACTTCTCTTTCTGTGTTTGGTGGTGTTCTATCAATAGTGATCCTTTCACTGGTCTCAGGTGATTCTAACTGCCACTTGTCATTCGCTGTCCTAAATGTACCGGCGAACAAACCCTCATGCCTTTCACCTGTTATAACCTCATCGGGCTCCTGTCTCGTGAAAGTGGGCCTAGTAGGCCTGTCTGCTGTCCGTGACACTGTCCTAGGAGCTCTCCGTGAACCTGCAACACTCCTGTCATCGTCACGATGTGGTGACGATCTCCTCGGAGTATCCAATCTCTGAAGTGCAACTGCCACCTGCTGTAATACACCATTTGACCGCCGTTGACCTGCACTGAGTTCTCTGAGTGCATGCAAGACCTCTGCACGGTTTTGATCTCTGTTATTCTGAGGAGTCTCTGTTCTAAGATTTACTGTTCTATCAGTCCTGTAATACCTGTCAGTTCTGTCAGCCATGTTTCCCGGCTGCCAGATCGAACCTTGTTACCTGTCAACCAAAGCTCGCCTGAATGAATAATACCTGTAAGACCCAACTGTTCCGGCTGCAGAAGACGGCTAAACCCTCAGGATGGCAGGATTTAGCTCTGATACCACTGTAGAAACCCCAGTTTCCCCCTATTCTCCGATCTGACTGTTCTTTCCGGATTTTTGAAGAGTTTTTGGTTTTTGCTTGTTTTTGAGGTTTTTAAGCAATAAATGAAATAGTACGATTTTGCTTGAAATATGAAATAAATTCCATAAAAATTCTAGATTGCCAATATGCATAGAAAATACAAGGTATAATGAAGGCATTTCATCTATCATTCATATGAGTTCATTACAGCAAGGATCTGCTAACATGCAAGAATGAAATAATGATTTTTATTTATAAAAACCTGATAACCAGCAAGCTGTAGTTGATTAAGATCTGGTACGGCTGGGTAGATTCCTTCTGTCTCCTCCCGTCTGATAAACCCTACTACCTTCTGGAACCCCAGCGCCCTCAAGGAAACCAACTGGAAGACCAAATAGCCAAGCGTTTCTTTTGCTTGAGGAAGTACGGCTGCATGAGAAGTACGGCCTGCTGTACAGTGGTACGGCCTGTCTGAAATCAGCAATTAATGATGTACGGCCTCCTTCTAAATCAATGTTTGAATCTCAGTAATAAGCGCCTTGATGAATAGATATACTCTGGATCAAACCCCTGGCAAAAGCTCTGAGATTTTAATCTTTAGGAAACTTGAAGCTGTACGGCTGTGAGCAAATAGTACGGCTGCAGCAGCAGCATTAATTAAAATGTACGGCTCTTCTGGATCCTCTGGAAATGTTGAATATAGGCGCCCCTGTGCATTAATCCTCCTGACGAAGGAATACCTCTGATAACTCAATCGTTTGACTCAATATGAAGCTCTGTAATTTCTTCTGGATGAAGAAATTTCTCAACTGGCAGTAAATCGGGTGATATCTCACACCCTCTGAACTGATTCAATGGAGATGACTCGTTCTCCAAGAATTTCGAGATGAAACCCTAAGGTCTCCGTTCTCTGGCAAAACCTGATCAATTTTCTAAATCTCAAAAGTCATAATGGCTCCGAAACCAATGCAAAAACCTTTATCCTTCTCAAAAGTGCGATTTCCTTAATAATAGGAAATCATTAAAATATTCACTTTTAAATCTTTTAATTCTTCAATAGTCTCAGCATTAAATTTAAATCATTAAATAAATCGTCAAACTGGCCCCTTCCTGATGATGGGCGCACCCCTCAAGGCAGATAACTTAAGTTATAATTTAATATTATAACTTTACATTATAATCGTTAAATAATTAATATTTAATTAATATAATTAAATATTAATATCTTCCTCGTTACACATCCGATAACTGTTCCGTCTGATGCTGACGAACACTGAAATGATCCCGAACGCTGCCAATCTCATACTGCTAAAAATAGCAGGGGTCCCACACTGCCTGCCAGGAACTGCTAAAAATAGCAATTCTGCAAACGGTCTCCGATCAAGCCCAAACGAAAGCCAATTGATCAAAACTGCCAACTGACACCGGTGCCAAGCTCCCTAAACGACTTCACCTACGCCTCAATGAAAATCCCATTGATAGGCCAATCTCTAATGCATCTCTCGATGTTCGCCAAAATGTGGACATGACACCGGAGAATGATACAAAGAAAAGAACAACATGACGAAGCACAAAGGAAAGTTGAATAAGTAACATGATTGAAACATGCTTTTCAAGACAATATGGAAGAATGCTTTCCAAACAAAGATGAAGATACAACCAAGGATGATAGTTTTGAGTCGGTTCTATTACCTCTAGGAATAGTTTCTAATTATGTATTTGTAATTTAGTTTTGACAAATTACATATAAAATGGAAAATGTAATTGCATGTGACTGCTATCACTCTGCAAAGTTGTAACTTGTAACTGCATGTAATAACATGTCAAATTCACAGTAATTTATAATGTTGAATAAGTCAACCTCCCAAGCTAGTTAGTGTTGAGATAATTTCTCAAGTTAGTTGGGATCCTCCCACCTTTTCTCTCAAGGCTTCTCTCCTATAAATACTTTAGGGGGTCTATTGTAATTTT
Source organism: Sequoia sempervirens (assembly GCA_007258455.2). Taxonomy (NCBI): domain Eukaryota; kingdom Viridiplantae; phylum Streptophyta; class Pinopsida; order Cupressales; family Cupressaceae; genus Sequoia; species Sequoia sempervirens. Next base: position 3,345 of record VDFB02263883.1, read on the forward strand.
CATCTTTTTTTGGCAATAGAGAAAACTCTGCAGACATTTACAGCAAAAAGACTTTGTGCTTTGTGCATGTAAACTTAATTTCCAAGCAATACAAAGAAGGCATATAAGATTTCAGACTTTGTGTTGAATCTTATTGCATGTTATTACTATGTTTTTATGTCATAGTGGTGCATTTTTCTGAGTTTCTTTTGTGATATTGTGGAGCTGTTGTGAAAAGATTTTGATTTGATTTCTTGTAGACTTTGTGCTACAAGTTTGAAAGATTAAATTAGTTTGATTTATGATTAGGAGTTGGAAAGAGTTACAAGTCTTTGTGCTTATAAGGATTTCCATATAAAGTGATTCATAAGTGCACCATATTTTCAAACTTTGAGCTGATAAGTATGTTGTATTTTGTTCTTACTATCATTCCTAAAAGGGTAGTGTTGATGAGTGTTTTATCATTCACCAAACATCAGAATAAAGATGTCCAAAGACACTCTATCCTCTCTTGAAAAACCACCGCATAGGCGATTCCAAGGTTTCTTTAGTCGGGTCTCGACGTGTGGATAAGCTCAATGGTCGTTGTGATAATGCTGGTAATAAACAAGGGGACTTACGTAGAAAGTCTGCACAAGCTAGGGACTTAGGAAATTTATCTTTAAAGGCTCTCAATTAGGACTTTCAATTGTGGATCTCAAAAAATGGCAAAAAGAATAGGGTTTAGGAGAGTCTAATCTAAGCCTAAAAACTTAAGAGACAGTAAGGACTCGGTGAAGAGAAATAAACCACACTTTGTTTCGCCTCCTGCAGGACAACATACGCAAAGTGGGTGCAATCTTCAAGGGGTTTGTGAGAATAATTTTCAAACCTCGAATGAGGTTGAAGTTAAGCTTCCACGCTTAAGAGCTCAGGCTAACTTTACAAATCGAATGCAAATCATCCATTCGAAAAAAGTATGAGCTACACTTCACCATCGAATCAATACGATCAATCTCTCATTCAATTAACAACTTTTCAAAGCAAATTCTATTTAATCTATCTTTAACTCTAATCTATGGCGGAAGGCAATATGTAACCTCGCTTACTATTCAACAATAAGAAGTGATTCAAGGCAAATCATGCTCAAGAGCTTTTATCATTCAAAATAGTCTCAATGCGACAATATACATAATCTGTCTCCACACAAAATGAAAATGAGAGAGCACTAGTTTATATAGAGCTCCAAAAATGAAATGAAGGGCCGAGATTAAAACAAGATCAACGGCTGAGATTATTACAACCAAACCCTAATTAGGGCTTCCCAAAATAACAAGAGTTAATCATCAGAAAACTATCAGAAAAGTGGCAGTTCCAGCTATAATCTAGGAGATGCGTCCTTATCCATGTGAGTAGCATTGTGCTTGGCGAATTTGGACACTACGGCAATGACCTCGTCCATCGTGACAGGCGGCAGCATGCTGATCCGGAATTCGAGTCCGTCCAACTTCTCAGCACATCTAGCAAAAGTACCTTCCCAATCTGCCTCCTGCTTCTCAAAATCCTTTCGAATGGATGAGAGTCTTGCCACTCTCGCAAAGTCTTGTTTCAAGAAAGGTCCAGTGGTCGAGAAGAAAGTTTCTTGAACTTTATGCTTCAATCTCTCCAACTGCATGTCATTCTCCCGGATGACTTCACGGTCGAACACTTCTGTAGTTATCATGCAAATCTTCTCCTGGATTTTCCTGACCTGTTCTTCAATTCCAAGTCCATCGACTCTTGCCTTCTCCAAGACTTCTTCTCGAATTGTCACTGCCCAAAACCAGTGATGAAAATCATACGCTGCCCTTGCAGCAATCACCTTTTTATCAACTAACTCCTCCCTTGGAGTGCTCTTCAAAATTCTAAGGCTTGGAATGTTTTCTTGCATGTCCGATACCTTTCCCTATCGCTTTCTCCCGTCCACTGGGCCTAGAAAGAAATGTTATGTTCGCCCATAAGCTGGGCACCGCGCAATTTTTCCATATGAATAAGGCTACTTCCGCTCATCCGCCCAAGCTTCCCCTCGGTTGTCACCATTCCATGCCCAACTTCCTGAGTCATCTCCTGCGATGAATTGAGGAGAGGAGGAACAGTTGCATTGCCCTGATCAAGCGGCTGGGTCAAATGATGTATATATTCTTTGAGAATGCTTGACCTCCTTTTTTTATAATTTTCTTCTTGGTCACTTTTCCGCGAATGGCTCAATCTTACTTAATGGCTCTTTCACTTCCCATCCTAGTCCACCATGTCCGTTGTTACAGCACCGTGAGTGACGTCCCCGTGGTTTGTCCACTATAGGGCACTTGAATGCAATGGAACGCCGCCCGCTCCTTGCCTTTGAACGCGGAGAACTCGGCCGGTCTTTGGATCAGCGACTCGCTTTCTAATTCACAAGAAATCGGCAGTATCATCTTCTTCTTCTTGTTGAGCCTCAGCAGGCACCTGGATTTTCATCCTTTCCAACAGCCAGTCTGGAATGGTCGATTGTTCAATGCCATCCTCTACTTGAACCTCGTCCTCGTTTGGAACATCCACTATCCCCCTGAGGGCGGAAATCATTCCTTCCTCTAAGTCATTATCCCGGACTTCCATGTCATTGTCTGAACCTAAAATTTATGTGTCTGTTGGTGACGCGGGCTCTTCATCATCTAGTTGAATGGGTCACCATTTACTCGGCTGCAAGAGGTTCAAGTATCACCAAGGGAGTCGCCTTGCCATTGGCCACAAACTCCGTCAATGTTCCTCGGATGCTACCTAATCAAGGTTTCCTCCCTTTTGGCGCTCTTAGAAACAGTCGCGACTTGGCATTATTTCTTTTCTTTTCTCTCCAATCCCAACCAAGTCCTGATGGGATGCACCAGCATTAGAGGAATATGACTCTGATTCGCTCAACAGATCATATGTGAGCGTGACTCCTTTCTGTCTCAATTCCTGAACATGATAATCAACCCACCACTGAGAATATTTTGTCACTGGCCTCATTAGGGTGGCTAGGTCTGCGTGCTCTGGCTCTGACCATTTCACTGGAGGGAGAGGTCGGCTTTCCTCAAAGCGAGGCTGGACGTGGTTTCCGTCATCTTGGAGCTGATCAGGCACTCGACAGAACTCAATTGTTCTCATGAAATCCAAGGACATCCTGGACCACATCTTTCGTCTGACCTCATATTCATCCGCAGCATTTGCCCAGAAATCCTCCAATTCCATCCTGTGCTTATATTTTCTCCCTTCCACTGTCCGGATATTATGATGTGGGTCATAATTGACCCTGGACTTGTATGCCGTGAAAGGATACCATTGGATCTCTAGTCTTGCACTTTCAACTGCCTGTGCGGATGGACAGTACTCTAGCATGTTCCCGATGAAGAATGGGAATGTGACGGACGCCTTCTTGGTCGGCCTCTGAATATTCTGGTACTCTTCTAATTGTCTTAAAACCTCGAGCAATATCATCCGATTAGTCGGATAGATAGGCAATTTATAGGGATTTCCAGTAAATCCCTAGATCCTGATATATGTGAATTTAGGGAACTGGATGAACCAAGACCCATATTTGCTGATAAGACTTTTTGCTTCATGGCTCAGCCTTTGATGCACTCCTCCTTGAAGCTTTCTGGTGATATGCATTAGGAATGCGTCATGCACCCTCCTGAAGTGAGTCTTCTCCTTCAACTGGAGCTGAGGATAGCAGTCGTAAGGCTTGAGCTCGTTCTCCCCGTTGCCAATTTTGCCTTTGCAGATCAATCCTGGATACTTGTATGATCTGGCCAACAGGTATATCACATATGAACTCATGTGAAAAGACTTGGTCTCTTCAAGGTTGATCAGTTGCTCATGGAGGTTGTCACTTATCATCCGTGACCAGTTGAACATTTTGACTCCGGAGGTGATCTCGTCGATGAAATAGTACATCTAGCTCTCAAAGAAGGCGCCTTGCGGATTGCCAGCTATTCTGTTAAGCATCAGCACAATATCTCCGAAATCCTCCTTGAAATCCGTGCGGCGAGGTCTCTTAGGCAACTTCTTGATTGACGGCTTTGGCTTGTCCATCCACACCTTGTTGACTGTTGTGGCGCACAAATCTGACTTGCTGTCATATAGCATTTTGGCTTCTTCTTTGGTCTTATAGACCGTTCTTGAATGTTCAGGGATGCCAAAGGTCTCCTGAATTGCAACTTCGTTCAGGTGTGCCAAGATCCTTCCGTCAGGGGCGATAATCTCTCTTTTCTGGGCATCATAATGGCGAGCACATTCTACCATTAACTCTGCACAATCCATTGCCGGAGGGAATCCAGCTGCTTGGAATATCCCGTTTCTGACCATTCTTCTGGCTATTGCCGTGGGAAGTCCCTTCTGACCGTGATACTCTTTCTCTTTGAATTCGCCAAAATCCACATGTCCAGGTCGGGCTATTCATGACATTCTTTTCCACTTTGAGATGACTTTGGTCTCTTTCTGGGCACCTTTGTTGGCAAACTTCATTTTCAGCTTTCTTGATAATCCTCCCGCCGTATCCGTCAACCTGCAGTCATAATATCAACATTAATAAAAAGACTTTTAAAATTATTTAAACCTCGTGCCTTGGATTTGAGAATTTGACTTTCAGCTGTTTAGATAATTAATTTGCTGCGAAAAAGCAAGCTGAAAGTGACTTGAATAGAATTGAAAATTTTGCCAGAGCTTCGTCAAGATGACAGTATATGAAAAGATAGCAAATTTAATTGACCAATCACCAAACCTCAGCAAAGGAACGTTAAATGCAAATCAGATTTAAAAATCTGATTTTTTTGAAAAGTGCGCCCCTCTTCAAGAAGAATTCAGCTTTGAATAATTCTCTTTTTCTTTTCCCGCAAAAAATTCCTCAGCATAACACTGCTTCTCTCTCTGGAAAATTCGACTTTGCTTATTGTCGAATTAATTGCCTGACAATTTCGAGAAAGATTAAATTTCTCTTCAGCTGTGTGTGGAAAAATGAGTTGCTGAAACTCATTATACTGCTGAAGGATTGAATTTGATTTAGCAACTGCCATATTCTTTCTCGATCTCGATTTGTTTTCATTTATCCAAACAGGCAAGTTTCCTTTTATCTTCCGACAAGGATCAGTCTCGAACTTATCCGGACAAATCTTACTGATCTTCAAAAAAAATCGATTTCTTTATTTAATGTTTATTTTTTTTTATTTTTCAACTTTTTAAATAAAACATTAAATAATTTAATTAAATTCATGGTGAATCTAATTTTCTTTTTGTCGGATTTCATCTCCGCCTGGCGTGCTTTATTTTCTTCCGATTCGTGTCTGGCAATTTTGATTTTGTCCAAGGCATTTCAAATTTCCAAATAGTTGAAAATTAAAATGTTAAAATAATTAAATCCAACCCGTTCGTCTTGGACCCATGGCTATCTCGATCTTCCTTCCATTTTTCTTGGCTGAGAGTTTATTTTCCGATTTCGTCCTTAATTTTGTCTAGCCAAACCAAATCTTAAGCCATTCCGTCGAGAATTTCATTGCCAGATCCCTATTTTTCTTTGCCGAGGCGAGATTTTAAGCTTATTTTGCTCTGCCAAAGTCAAATACTTCCTTGCTCAGTCGAATTTTTCTAGGAAAAATCCTTGTCCGAATGTCTTCGTTAGGCGAATTTCCTTGATGTCTGACATATTCTTCCTCCTTCTGGCCAAGGACGATCCTTCCTTTCTCCCTGCCTTGCGCATTTTTCTTGGGTCAAAGTTGACAATTTCTCGACATTTTCTCCATACTTAGGCAAATTTTACCTCTTTTCCTCATCGTGTTAGGCACATTCCGTTTCATTCTTTGCCACATCCTGATAATCTTTAGCACATGTCCTTTCAATCTTGGCATTTGTCCTCTCGAAAGTGTCACAATACTTGGCCAACGTCTTCATTTTTCATTCCTTAGCCTCTTCACTTAGGCAAATATTCGAACCTCTTCTTAGACTTGGCATTAACACTTAGCCAAAAATCTTACCATCTTATCATCTTGGGCGGACTTCCTTGGCTTCTTGGACGAGATCATGGATGTCTTTGATACTTTGCTAGCTCCTTCCAAGTGTATGGCGGACTTTGTAGATCTTTTGGACGGACACCATGGATGTCCCTCTTTCCTAGGGCGGATTTCCTCAACTTCTTAGCACTTATTCTCATCATTTTATCCCTTTGGAAAGGATTTTCCACCCTTTTAGGCCCTCATACTTAACCAAATTTCGAAATTCTCCTTAGCTGGGCGCCAACACTTAGCAAATATGTTGATTTTTCCCTACTTTCATGCCTAGGCGGACTTTCAATAGCCTTCAGCCAAGTCCCACCTTTTAAGGGCGGACTTCCTTAGTATTTTGGACGAGTCTTCAAGCATATGGCGGACTTCTAAGGCCTTTTGGACGTCCTTTAGAGTAAATGGCGGACTTTAGAGCATGCAAGGACATGGGTGGCGGACTTCAAAGGGGTCAAGGATGTGCTTCATGATGCAAGGGCGGACTTTGGAGGCTTATAGGATATCCCTCTTTGAAGATGGCGGACTTCCAAGACCTTTAGGATAAGTGTGGCGGACTTTAGAAGGTGTTAGGATATCCTTCTTGGCAGATGGCGGACTTCCAAGACCTTTAGGATGAACCTCTTGGCATATGGCGGACTTCATAAGAGTCAAGGATGTGCTGGGCGGACTTTAGAGCATGCAAGGATGTTCCTTTAAGATGCAGGGATATGCTTCCTAAGAGCTGGGCGGACTTCAAGACTTTTTTTGGACATCCTCCTTAGCTGCTGGGCGAATTCCATGACCTTCCAGACCTTCATACACCTTCCTTCATCCTTCCTTTATCCTTCCTTTATGGCGAATTTTCCAGACTTGAGCACATTTTTCACATATTTCACCATTTTTGAGTTAATTTTTTATGATTTCACCCTCAGATCTGATTGATCTTGAACTGGTTTTTCCAGATTTTTGAACATTTTGGTCTGATTTTCATGCTTTTTGAACTTTTTTTTTGCAAATTTCTTTCAAAAATTTTCAAATTTTTCATTTTGATTTTCTAAGAGTTCTATTGAGTTTTTCGAACTTCTGAGTGCGTTTTCAGAACTCGGGACCCTTCTAAAAATAGAAACTTTCCAAAAATAGAAACTTTCTAAAAATAGAAAAAGCAACCCTAAAAAATAGGGAACCTCGTTTGGTCCAAAAATGCCAAAAATGAAAAAATCAAAAAAACAACTTTTCCTAAAAAATAGGAAGTCTCAGAATTGGCCGAATTCCGCGGTGATCGATCTTGATCTCTTGGGCCTTCCGAGCTTCCGATCTATAGCGATTCAAGCATGGTCTTGACTCGGCTCGAGGGTGACTCGACAAAGCTGACCTTGAAGCTCTTAATGAAGTGATCTCTAGTAACCGTTGCAGGAGGCAGAACCCTAAAACTAGTAGGAAACTGGCTGGGGAGTCCCCCATCGGCCCGATGAAGCGATGTGTGGAGTCACAACAGTGCCAGATAGGATTTTAGATACTCAAGACTTTGTGCTTGGAGATTGTTTTCCCGTCCTGGAGGATGTGGCAGAAGTCTTTGTGCTTTCAGGAAACTTCATTTCCTCTCTCTCAATTTCATTTCAAGCTGTTGTAATAGTTTTCTTAAAGGTTATTGTCACTTTTCTGTGAGGAGAAAAGAATATAATTCTTCTTGAAGAAAGAGGAAAGGTTGTTGTCTTACCCATATTAGTCTAAGTTAGTTAGTAGAAAAGGGGGAGCCTTCCCTAAATTAGGAGAGTATCATACTCACACACTGTGGCTGAAACCACAATTTTGCATATCCTCAAGGTATACAAAATATTCAACCAACAGTTTTGGCGACTCCGCTGGGGATACGATACACATTCGAAAGCCTCACGCTTTCTTTTGAAGTATACTGGTATCCTATTCATTGTAATTTATCAAGTTTTTCAAGCTTTTACCAAGGACATGTAGATGGCTGCTCAAGGTCCTTGGGGAAATGCTTTTGGTCCGTTGAATTTAGTTCCACCCCTACATGCTCTTCCTGAAGGCTCACGGAAGAACTTTCCCAAGTTCTTTGGTGAAGGACAACAACATCCTGATGAGCACGTTGCTGCTTTCTACAGTGCTTGTGGAGTTCATGGTGTTGAATACGAAGATGTATCTGTAAGGCTGTTTGTGGAGACTCTCCAAGGTGTTGCTGCAGATTGGTTTTATCATTTGGCACCACATACCATTACAAACTGGGCAACTCTCATAGCCAAGTTTGAAGAAAGGTTTAAGCCTCCTGAAGACGCTCATGCTTTGTTGGCTCAGCTTACCCAGTTGAAGAAGGAATCTCACGTGCCTATGCGCGAATTCATTGCTCACTTCAACAAACTAACACGAAGAATTCCAACTGTTGCTCAACCTACAGCTGAGAATTTGAAATGTTTCTTTGTAAATGCTCAAGTACCTGAGGTTGGTTTCCTATTAAGAAGAGCAGCTCCAGTTACTCTTGCAATTGTGCAAACCTTGGCGGCAGAAATTGAAGACGATCTCATTCTTGCTGGGCAGATAAGGATAGAACCAAGTGGTTCTTCTTCTTTGGATTCATTTTCTTCCAGCACAAGGACAAATCCCATGGTGCAAAAGTTGGCAAATGAGTTGCTTGTTCTTAAAAGGAAGCTAGCTCAAGGTGTATTATCTTCCCCTTATGAAGAAGACATTCCAAGAAGGCCATATCTACCTGCTGCTCATAATTTTGCTGATGAGAGTGAAGGAAAGTTATCTTCAACACTAGAAGGGCTTGCTCTTGAGGCACCATCAACAAATGCAGTAGTGGAGGATTCTGATTTTGAACAAAGTGATCTTGCTGGTCTCTTCCAAGAGAAGGAAGCAGACATAGCTGGCGACTCTCAAATCTGGTTTATGCAGTTCCAGAAAGTTGTTGAACAAAAAGAAAAGACCATGAAGAATACACAACAAGAGGTTGAAGACCATTTCTCAAAGGTGTTGATGGAGGACAATCACATCATGGGATGTGAAAAGATAGTTTATGAAGATAAAAATGAGGTCCCTATAGTTTGGTTTGATGAATTGCCCTCTTTTGTGGAGAAAGATGAAGAAAACCTACTCAAAGCAGCATCAACAATAGTTTTAGAACATAAAGATAATTCTATTTTGGAGTTTGGAGACTTTGATGAAAGTTGTCATGAAGCAAAGTTCAGCTTTCCTATTCAAAAGAGCAAAGAAGATATTGAAGAGGATACATTTTGGGATGAGATGGAATCTTTTTGTTCAAGCTTTGATGCCAAACCAATATCTCATAAGTTAGAATATCATGAGCAACTTGAGAAAGATGAAAATCAAGAGTCTATTTTCCAAGTTGGAGATTTTGATATCTTTTCAGGTCCTCAAGAAAGTTCTTTTGAGGTTGAAACAGAACATGTTATGCAAAAGAGATCTACCCCAAAACTTGAAGATCACTTCATAAACATTATAGAAGAGTTTTGCTTAAGTCTTGATGACAACTCTCCTAATTCTGAAATTTATGAACAGCATAATGAAGGAAGAAAAACAGCCATGTTTTTACTTGAATCACATGAAGGAGATCTTTCTATTCAGCATGAGGTTGAAAAACCAATTGTTCAAGTTGCAACTGGTAAAAAGAATTCAGTTTTTATCCGATCAAGGGGATGCCCCATAAGACATCTTGCTTGGTTGGAAACCAGTGAGAAATCAGAGGTTTCACTTGTACCTGAACATGAAAATATATTTCAAAAAGAAGTCAAAGAAGCAGTTGCAACTGAACAAGAGAAGTTCGGTTTCAAAAATCTATTTCAAAGCAGCAGTACATATGATTCATTTCAAGAGAAAAGTGAATTTGTTCATCTTTTCCAAGGAGTGTTGCATCAAGTTCTAATACCTTTGTTCGTGCTTCATCTATACAAAGTTGCTTGTGACCATGCAAGATACTGTAAATTATTGCAGAAGGGTAGCTATTTTGCAGAACCAGTTAATGGTTTCGTTTGAGAAGCTTCCTTGCTTTGTGTCAGTCGCGTCATCCTTTCTCTTTTTTTCGTCTATGTCTTTTGTTGCTTGACTCCGTAACCCAATGGATACTAAGGCACTTGGAGATTCAAGATTCTACTACCTTCGCTTTCGAAGGTAGTTCCCCAGTTAGAGCCAGTTGTTGTCCCTGATTTTTGTCATGCAAAAATCAGAGATAACCCATGAAAATTTTGGCATTTTTAGGCCTCAAGGCACGTATTACAAGGTACAGAGGTTGGGCATTTTAAGTTTTGGTTCTATAGTCCTTTTGGCTAACATTTTTCATTCACTCTCGTCTGTTTTCATGAAATTCTGAGTCATTTTTGGTGTGTTTTTGGTCAATTTCGGGTTTTGAAGACCTTACTGCAAGTGTGGGGGTTTCAAGTTCTAAAATGCAAGTGATACATTCACTTGCAATCAAGTCCCCAAGACCCGATTTCACTTTATGAGCTTTTTAAGTCACTTTTGTGTTTTTAAATTGATCACTTGTAATGGGGGTCTCAAGACCCAATTTGCAAGTGAAAGTGCTTTTAGTCACTTTATAAACTTGTAACTTGCAATGGGGGTCTTAAAGCCCGACTTGCAAGTGAGAGGTTTTTAAGTTACTTTTTGTTTTGTTGTCACTTGCAATGGGGGTCTTGAGACCCGATTTGCAACTAAGTGCTTTTTGACTATATGTCACTTGCAATGGGGGTCTTGAAACCCGATTTGCAAGTGAAAATGCTTTAGTCATTTTATAAAATTGATGTAACTTGTGTTGGGGGTCTTAAAACCTGATTTGCAAGTTAGAAGCTTTTTAAGTCACCTTTTGATGTAACTTGTAATGGGGGTCTTAAAATCCGATTTACAAGTTAAGAGTTTTTAAAAGTTACTTTTTAAATTATATGTCACTTGTAATTGGGGTCTTAAGACCTGACTTACAAGTTACAAGCAAGAGACAAAGCTATTACAAAGCTATATGTCCTCGGCATCTTTGAGGCCTTGCAAAAGCACCTCTTTTTTAGCTTTAGTGAATTCCAATTACAAGCAATTTGCAACTGGGTTCAACTGTCCTTTAGGGGAGATGATCAATTCCCCTGCTTCTAAAAATGTATCTGAACAACCTCCATCGAACTATATTGTCCATGACTTTGTCTCCTTTGTCAGTCTCTTTTCAGAACAAACAATGTTCTGGTCTTCAACTTTTATTTCTAACAGAGTTACACAATTACCAGGACCCATTTCAGGCTTTGCTTATGCTAGAACAGATGATTTGAGCACTGCCTATTTCTTTGCAACTTTGAGAATCGGATCTAATTCTTCTGGATGGTCCTAAAGATAATCCAGTTGCGAGACTTGTACCTTGGTCTTCATCATGGAAGCTACGATGTCAAAATTTGTTGAAGACGTCTCTTGAGCAACTGGCATAGTAATCTCATGTGAAGATTTCGGTTTAGAAGTGAGAGGCATTTCTTCACCGTCTTTGTTTGATTTTTGCCTTTCTTTTTCTTCTTTCTGTGCCTTGAAATGTTGAGCACGTGTGAACACAGGTGAGGTGATATTTTCATGATTCATTGCAAGAGAAAAATGGCGAGATTCTTCTTCTTCTTAATTTATGGGTTCTCGATAAAAGTATCCCGTTGCGGAGTCGCCATCAAACTCGTCTGTCTATGAAGAGATGATGTTTGAACTAGAAGGTATGAAGTCTGAACTAGGAGCAAAATCGACAAATCCCATTAGCTGATTCATTCTCTAATTTCCCAGACAAGTGGCTCTGGTGTGCTCAACTGAATCATGGAACGTGCAAAAGACTGTAGCCTTCTCAGCTTCATTATTTTGTCTTGGTTTTCCTTGCAGAAACTTAGACATGAAATTATTGTATGACTGGAAGTTATTTCTCCTCGGCTGGTACGGTTGTTGTGGTTGAAAAGGTGGTGGTATGGGCAAAGCTGGTTGCCCTTGAGGTGGTGACTGTCTCTTCAGTATTGTCACCTCGTTTGCTACCTTCTGTAGCAACGGATCATCCGACGCTTGCACAAGCTGCCTGATCGAATCATCTTTCATCTTGCTGGTTCTAATCATATTATCTTCAAGCTTGATTGCTTCCTCCTGAAGGTGTTGTAGATCATCTTCTTCACTTATCTTTAGGAAAAAGACAATTTCTGATAGCAACGCATTGATGAAAGAACTCATCAAAATCTCATCAGACAGATTCAAGGTGTGGGAAAGACGTGTAACAAGGCGATTAAACCTTGCCACGAATTCCCTCATCGGTTCATGCTTCTCCATCTTTGAATTTGAGATTTGTGCAAATAATCTATGACTGTCCTCGGCAAGCTTGAATCTTGCCAAGAACTTCTTGCTCATGACGGCCCAACTAGTGATAATTCTTGGTTCAAGATTATTGAACCAGTCTATTGCATTGTTCTCAAGATTCTCCACGAAAAGACGTACGGCAATGTCTTCATGCGCAACATGCAAAACGGAACAAGCCGCCGTGAATGTCGATAGATGTTCATCTGGATGTTTGGAACCATCGCCATGAAATCTTGAGAAAAACTTGCGTGAACCCTTGGGTAGTTCATGATGTCTTGCTAAAGCCAATGGTCCAATATTGTCACCCCAAGGAAAAGGGGCTAGACGTCTTGGATTTCTTCCATTACAACTATTGTGATTATCATTGTTACGATCACCATTGTTATGATCACCCATCTCTGCAGTTGGAGTGGGAATCTCTTCTTCAAAAATTTCTGATTCAATAAATTGATCAGGAGCTTCTTGGAAAACAGGATTTGGTTGGATGGGAGGAAGACCTCTCCTTCTTCTAGTATAAACATGGTATGCCAGGATGCTTAATTCCACACAGGAGGTGGCAAAAATGGTCTACCTACTCAAGATCTACTTTCTCTTCTTCTTTATCCAAAGTTGTAGCCGCGTTTCTCCACTGAGTGGTAGATGTATGATTTTCAAAAATAAAAGTGTGCAAGCTACTAATAATATCTAACTGTTCTGCTTCGATGAAGACTAAATTCGGCTGTATAACAGGCAGAATTAGTGTTGGTTGTTGTACTGCAGCAGTAGGATGCCAGATAGTCATAACCGTGACATGAAGTTTTTGAGGCCTCGTGCCTCACTGCGGGCACCAGAAAACTATTGGCATAACACTAGCACCTCTAGAGTAAGAGTTGGTATGGACAGCTATGCACACTACGCAATGAGTGCTCTTCAAATTAGGAGGGGAAGCTCCTTCGTTGTGCTTGACAAAAGTGCTTTGAAAAGGAAAGTAAACTAAACTATGTCATGTCTTTTTGTCTCAGTTATAAGAGGTACAAGGCTTTCTCGAAAACTATATACGTTGCAGCTAAGTATTTTCTGGTTTCGCAAACTACTAACTACAACTAGGCTTAATTACTTAAAATCTATCTAGTTTCCTCAAGAAAACATAGCATGAGGAAATGGAGCAAGGATGACTATCTGACAATAAACAAGTATAGATTCTCAACTTGAAGGCAAGGTGGCACATCTATCAGCTCAATCTAAACAGGTTTATTAGAAACAACAATATACGATAAACTAAGTACAAATTCTCAACTTGAAGGCAAGGTGGCACAACTATCAGCTCAATTTGAATAAGTTTATTATTCACACACATCACACGATAACCAAGTACATATTCTCAACTTGAAGGCAAGGTGGCACATCTATCAACTTAATTTGGACAAGTTTATTGAACACAAAACAGATTTTATCTAAGGAAAGAATTCACCATTATAATTGCATGAAACCCAAGTGGCATAACAATTCATCATAATAGCAAAAACGCATGAATAGATACAGAACGAGCAATATTGAAGGCAAGGTAGGCACATCACATATTTCTCTCTCGTGCAAAAGTTTGTGAACAGATACAAAATAGCAATACTACAGGCAAGGTAGGCACAACATGTATGCTATCACGCAAAAGTTATTTTCAAATGAGCTGAAAGCTCTTATTTATAGACATCGAAAGGTGTAGGGAACCCTAAAATCACATTGAGTCAACTACAGTCTTGCAATGCATGCAAGATTTATTGTTAAACCCTAATAAAGCAAACTATATAGTTAACTGGAAAACTACCATTAGTTAACCGAAACATCTAATCTAAAAATGGACAATTGTGCAAGCATACACGTCCTTATTGAAAGCAAGTTAATTGGAACACTACCATCAATTAACGTAAACCCTAAATACAACTCCAAGTGAATAAAGCTAATCCCAGAATAGATATGCATGAGATGAGACAATGAGTTAACTTGAAAAGATAACACCAAGTTTAGCTCCTATGTGTAATGTCTATCTTGAGAGGTGGGAACTGAAGTCTACTGGTCGTGATCTCGAGCAACCAATCCCTCAACGAGATTGTTAACTGCATCAACATCTAAAGGTTGTCACAATTCACTGCTTGTCAGCAACTTGAGCAAACTTGGCAATCTTTGCACACTCAAATTAGCATTTCACTGATTAGTAACTTTGGCGGCTCCGTAACTGAAGTGATGGCCACTATTTCTTCTACGGCTTTATGCTTCTGACACTTTTCCTTAATGAAAGAGTGTTGCATGACGAAACTATGAAGTTTGACTACGCACACTCTAGTTGTGAGAAATGCAAACGAACTTGCTGCACAAGCAAAATTCCAACGGTATCAACCCTCTAAACCGGCCTTGGAAGACAATCGGCCATATGAGGCATGCAACCATATGGATTTGAGTAACTACGCCTATCAACCCTCTGAAAGCACTTGAAACAAATCGGTCTCAACTTTTCTAATGAAGTCATGAATTAAGACCGATTTGGTCTTGAATTCAGTCTGTGTGAACTACACTCTAAAAAATCTTGCTTGTTGACTGTGAACACGGCTATATTCTGACAACTTTTTTGGAAAACTAAAAATAGCCTATTTGAGAGCAATTTTCACAAAGAAATCTGAGATATGGGTTTTGTCCAGAAAAAGATTCTAAGACAACCCAGAATATCAGATTTACGAAAATTTGACTTCTACTCGACCATGCAAGGAATTTTCAGTTGAGAAAATTAGAGCCTCAAGAACTGATGCTCTGGAGTAAATTTTCCTGAAAAATTTTGGCACATGGGTTTTCTCGAGAAGCCATTATGAATCAACCCAAATGATTTGTTTTATCAAAAGTCGCCAATTCTTCAAACATGTGAATGAATTTAAGACGAGAAAATGGAAGGAATTGAGAAGAAGAAAGACATTTTTTTATGTTTTCCTCTGCCAAAATTGCCACTCTGCCTTGAAATTCGCTAATAATTCTAACTTGTATCTGCAAAGAAAGTGTTTTGATTTCTTCACCAATGATTGCTGATGATAAATTCACCCAACCCTGAAGGAAATTCACCTTTGCTCTGAAGAATTACGAATTTGCTCAAGCTGTGTGAATGAAATATGACGCCATGCTTGAATTAATAGAATAAATTCGCACCTCAAAGGTGACTACAAGACTAAAAACCCTCGACTAAAATAGAAGGCTTCTGATTGGACCCCCTTCAATTGAACTGTGACTAACTTGGAGTTCTGGATTTTAAAATAATAATCAAAATATTCATCATGCGTTTTTGAAATCCCAACACAAAGAGGCACCAATTTGAGAAAATCACCATTTAATGCTTTGACATGCAAAATAAATATTAAATATTATTTTATTCAGTTGACAAACCACGTAAAACACTTGGATGGATTCGACGAACTTCACTGATTTTGAAAAGTCCTCATTTGTCCACATAGGCGTCCATTTGCTCAAGATATTACGTTTTTTATTAACTTCCTACTTTGTAGCTGACTACAAAGTTACAACTGGCCATCTTCGACACTGATTTATGGGTGACCAAATGATGCTGAGACTGAATAGATGTATTCATTACGAAGCCTGCAGAACAAGGAAGAAATTTCTGTTGGGAGTCATCACTGTAAAATCCATCATTTAACACCTCAAAGAATTAGGCGCCCTTGATTAAATTGAATTTTAGGTAACAGACAACCATTTCTCCAAACTACCATCTGACGCTTCAAACGACTGTTGACAACGAATGGTGAACCCTACTGACTGGCTAACAAGCTTACTGCATGACTAGAGGTATTCTGCATCCAACGAATATACGCAAGGCATCTGAAAAGTGTATTAAGGACCCCAAAAGTAAAAGCGCCCCTGGCTTGAAAAGGCATGAACACCATTTTGACAAAAGTACAACTCCCAACCAGATGCCCTACTTTGACCTTTGATATCTAGAGCTGGGATGGCCTGATTCGAGCACCGTCTGTTTCGACACGTAGCCAGAAGTACCTACGAGAGATGTCTCTGGAGGTGACGAAGCAAGAAAACTGCTTCTAAGACCTCAAATAGAAAGGCGCCTTTCCCAAAATGGAATAGACAACCAGAATTAGCCATTTTCTGAGTTGTCTTCGTTTTTCAGTATTTTTTCAAAGACATAACATGTACGAGCATTTGCCAAATCCCGAAGGCTGACGGTTGGGCTCGTTGGATAGATGGAGTAATTGCGCTCAAGTCTCGTGAAGACTTCGAACGTCAATAACCTCATCTGACAGGCCTAAAGGCTAGGCGCCCCTTGCCTACAAAATTACAATGAATATTTTATGCTAGTCCGCCTATTAAATTACGTGCCTGGAAGAATCTCTGCCATGATCTCTCAGAATATCGGATTAATAGGCAAGTTGGTGCATTGCGAAACCAGACTAGAGTAGCACAGATGTCAGGAAGACCTCGTCTGCAAACTCTACCATCTCAAGGGTCATTTTGAAGGGTGCTCCTGAGCTACAAGGGTGCAATTTCACCATTTGAGGAAGCTCTGTGATATGAACTCTCCTCATAATCTCATCTTCTGACGTCAACTGCCGGAGCTCTGGGACTCAGATGACTGCATTTGATAGCTCGTCAAATAGGAAAACTAGTTGTGAAGAGATTGAATACATCAACCATCAGAAATACCAAGATATAACCCCCTTTAAAGAGGTGCGCCCTTAAGCTATAGGGGCGCAAAAGCTAGAAAAAGACTAGCTTTTGCAAACTGCAACTTTGGAATCTTCAACTTCTAATGTCTGTAACTGGAGTTACGAGTCTCATATAACCTCGCAGGATAGCTCATTGGATAGGCAAACTAATTCTAAAGAGATTGATTGTATTCATGAACATTTACCACAAAATCTAGGCCTTCAAAAAGAAGGGCGCCCCTGGGCTACAGGGGCACAATTTTGATTTTCCTTGAGAAATCTTCAAGAATTAACCACTGGAATCTTTGTCTTGATCACTGAAATGACCATACAAAAGTATTGGTATCATCATGAAATGTTCCTCCACCGTGAATGCTTCGTTCTAAGTCTCTTATTCAAGTTCTGATTAATGAATACTGCCTTTGGTTGACAAAGTACTGACAAAACTCCATGCTTGATATTGCCCAAAAATTTTATGACATCATTTTAGCAAGGTTTAGACTCTTTTATGCAAAATGCCTTGATGAAGCGAAAAATTTGGTTTGGGTACAATAGCGATGTGTTATCCCAAATTTTTGACTCGTTTTAAAATTTGGATAACCAATCAAAATTTTCATAAAATTTGAGACTTTTCTTCTCTAAGGCACGCATTACGAGGTGCAAAGAGTGAGAAATCTCAGTTTTAAGTTTATTAACCTTTGGGCTACTCTTTTTCCTTCTTTCGTTTCCATTTTCATCAATTTCTGAGTCGTTTTTGGTGTCTTTTTGACCAATTTCGGGTTTTTAAAGCAACTGAGCAAATAGGGAAATTTTAACTTGAAAGCAAAATTGCCAAAGTGTTCAAAAATCCCGAAATTGCTTTGGTGACTTAAAAAGTCCGAATTTTTGACAAGTCCTTATGTTTTGACAAAAAGCAAAATTGTTATTTGGCTTTGAAAACCCGGATTTATTTGAAGTCTTCATATTTGACAAAAGTTAAATTGCATTGAAGTCTAAAAAGCCCGATTCATTGCTAAATGATTCAAAAAACCCGATTTTACTTTGTCATTTGTAAAAGCTTCAAAAAAGTGTGAATTTGTTTTAAAATAAAATTGCGTTGGTTCCTGAAAACCCCGATTTTAGTTTTTATTGACATTTTGCATTGTAAAAAGCTTCAAAAAGTCCGACACCATTCAGATTCGAGCTAGTTGAATCCTTGTTTGCTTTCACTTCCCTGATTCAAGGAGATTTTATCGACCTTAATGCTTGAAGTTCGGATTTTTGTCAGTAAATAATCGAGTTTCTGTCATCTTCTCATCACGCCTAGGGTTTTATCTCCATTGTTTTCAGTTCGAACTTGCTTCAGGTATGTTACACATTTCTTTATCTTTCTTTTAACGTTTTTTTGTCATTTATTTCTTTATGTTAGACGTCATTCTCATTTATGCATATATCGTTTTAAGATTTTAATGTCTTTTGTCAAAACGCGTTTTTATTGGTACGCATTTTTATACTGTTATTTGCCTTTACCAATATTCATTGGTATCCGTCTGTCTTTTGTCAAAACGTGTTTTTCTCTGTCATTTTATGCTTTTTCGAAATGCATTTTCACTTAACTCGCCTACATTTAATACGCATTTCTTGTATTCCCTTCATTACATCCTTCATTTTCCTTCATTCCATCATTCGCTCTCATATAAAATGCATTTTTCATCTTCCATTTATCCTTCATACCTCACGCACCCTTCGTTTTCCTTCATCTCACTGAAATTTGCTTTCCATCTCATATCCTCCGTACTTTTATCTTTAAACTCCATACATAATGCATTTTTCACTTTTAAATACCTTATAATGAGAACGTGTTTTTCACTTTACCATTCCAGCGATAAACAATTCATTCTGTTTCCATTTATCCATCTTCCATGCCCATTTCCTACATTTTCATTCATCCACTTCAATCTTTCATTGTCATTTTTCACAAAATAATTCACTTTGTGTCTTATTTCGGGTTTTGAAAACCAAAATGCAATTTCGGGATTTGCAGTTGAAATAACAATTTTTGAAATTGCAAAATTGAAAAATTGTTAAACTTTCAAAAAATCCCGACTGCCTTAGCAAAAATTGTCAAAGCTCTTTAAAATCCCGAAATTGTTGAAGTTATTCAAAAACCCAAATTGCCTTAAAAAGCACAAAAGTTGACCTTTTTGGGCGAAATTCCAAATTCAAGCCAAAAATCTCTTTGTCTTGCTGCTGTTTCAAGAAGACAAGTCGTTATTTTTGACTTCCACCATCCTGCCATTATTCAATCAAATTCCAATTTGCCTTCAACATTTACTTTCCATCATTCTTCCAAAGACCATTTCATTGTCCTAGGGTTTGAGTTTCACCATGTCCACTCACGTTGATGCTGATGATGTTCTGACCTTATGGGGTTTTCACCGCAGTCTTGCAGATTCCTGTTCAATGACAGATGAGCCAACTTCTCCAAAAAGCAAAAAGATGAAATACAAGTTTGATAAATATCAGAATGAGATTTCTCCGTCTCATGTTGTTTCAAATATCGATGAGATCAAAGACACAGAAATTGGGCATATTGATATGTCCGAATTTCTTGAGAGAGCTGAGAAATCCACTTCTTCTGATATGCAGAAATTGCTAAGAAGTCATATCCATCTGGTGTCTTCTTTTCCTGTTGCTGCCCTTGAACCTGAATTTGTCCTTGCATGTGCAACGCACTTTGATAGAGAATCCAGAACTGTCAAAGATGATGATGCAACGTGGTTATCAGACTTGATGCTGAAACAATCAACAGAGTTTTCAGAGTTCCTGATGCTACTACATATTTAGAAATCTCATTAAAGAGTGCTCACAGACATTTCAAACAGAAAAAGAGTGATTGTATTAGACATATCAATTCTAAATGGCTTCTCAAACCACAACCTTGTGTGACCCGGATACCCAAGTTGTATCGGTCTGATTTTATAGAGGAAATTAATGATATGATCACTCTTCTGAGCAGAATAGCAGGGTTGAAGGTTTCTAATGTGTTTGAAAACTGGATGTATAAGTTCATGGTGGTTGTTAGAAAAGCACAGCATCCAATTTTCTGGGGAGAAATAATCAGTGACAGTTTGTGTGAACAGCTTGCACAGGTTCCTACCACTCTTACCTTCTATATGAACTCATACTTGGTTTATATAGCAGCTTCGTTGAGACATTTTCCAGGCCTATCTCCTGAAGGTGACAGATCGTTGGTGCCTGTATGGAAATATTATGATCAGCTGACTTTTATTCCAAGCCGAGCGCATTATAGAAGGGTTCAAGATGCCTTCTTTGGTTATTTTATGTGTTTGTTTGATAAAGCATTAGCAAACATGGTATCTGAGGCGGCTTGGAATAAAGTAAATGAGTATGGCTGCTTATTTCTTCAATTCCCTACCTTCACTTATATGAGAGTCAGTTGCTTTGAAGATCAACCTTATATGCTTCCAAGGTATCCGACTGATAAGATTATTCTGATGGAGCTGGGAAGGCAATTGATGACAGTTCATTCACGTCAAGCTACGCAACACAAGTCTGGAATCGGCATTTCTTCACATAATCCATTGATAATCAGCAGGTATTCTTTGACAACTTCTTCAAGAGCCAAAGCAATGGAGACTGAACTTCAGGAAATAACATTGAAGAGATTCCAAGCTAGAGTAGACTTTGATTATAGAAGAATGAAAGATAAAATTAAAAGAGCTTTCACTCATGTCCACCGCATTGAAGACATTTGGGCAGACCTCCAAACAGAAAAGGATATATACAGAATGGATTATTGCAGGCTAACTTTGGAGCAAATTATTGATCTAAATCTGACTTTAATTCCAGAGGGAGTAATTGATGATAAGCAAATTTTGGATCCTGAATACGAAGAACAAGGAGTTGCTAATGCCCCTATTCCTGCAATCCAGTGGTCTCAAAAAGAATCTGTCTCAATCTTTGATAGGTTTCAATCAGTCTTGGTGAACACCAACTCTTGGCTCAAAAGCATAGGTGTTAAAACTATCAAAATCAAAGTTAGAGCTGAAGATGATCCAGCTGGTCCTAGGGGATTGAAGTCAAAAATTAGAGAGCAATCAAAAGAATGAGCTTCCTCTTCAGGTACCAGAATTAAGCTGAAAGTAAGCAGAGCTGCGGAACAACCATTGGAAAGGGAAACATCAAAAGGAAAGGAAATCAATCAAATGCAGATTCAGGTTTTGGATCAGCAAGAAGAAGATGAGGTACTTGAGACCTCTACCATTCTAAGTGAGATAACTCCTCACATTGAAGCTCCAATACCAAAATCAGCTATATCTCCTATGTCCCCTATCGACAGTGATGTTGATTCCTTTTCCACCGTAGTTGTTCCTTCTATTCCACCTCAAGAGACTAGTCATCAATCTTCATCAGTGATGGATACTCCCATGACAAGCTTGCCCAATAACTTCAAGAGTATTTTTGACATAAATCCAATCTTTCCAGCCATGTCAGAAATGACTCTTCCAGAAATAGATACATCTGTAACAAGCTTTGATTCTTTCATGGCCAATCCTAGTTGTAATTTGTCTTCTGAGCAAAATATAGTTGCTGTACAAACTGAGGCACCTCCTAGAATTTTTGTTGTATCACCAACTGAGGCCATTTCTATGGAGACCGTAGTTGCTATTTCAAATGTAACAACTTTGGATCTTCCTCCATGGTTGAATTCAATTGCTCCCAAAAGGAAGAAACAAGCAGTGTCTCCTGAAATTTTTGATTTCCAAAAATTGAAGAAATCAAAACCAATGGTTGCAAAGAAAGCAAAAACAGTCTCACAAGTGTTTGTTGACAGCAATAGAATGAAATATGCTGAGATTGCAGAGCCTCTTGTTGATAAACCACATGAAGAAATGCAGGTATCTGATTACAGATTCACAAGAGTAGAATTGGGCAAGTAGACTCATGCCAATATGATGCAGGATGCTCAAATTTTAGTGACGATTTTGACACAAAGCTATAATGAACTTCTAGCTAAAAAGGAAAAGCTCAAAGAAGACAATGCTCAGCTGATTTCAATTATTCAAAGGATTACAGGATCATCAGAAGCAGTTGATTCTTTATCTACAACTCCTAATGAATCAGTTAGGCAATTAGAAAGAATTGCACAAAAGGCCAAAGCAATTGATTCATGGATAACTCAGCTGATTGATCAAAGTATTCCAATGATTGAGAAGACCTTGCAAGTTCTCAAAAATGTCAAAATAGCAAAGATAAAGCTAAATCAGACTTTGGAAGCCTTCAAGCAAAGTTTGGAATCGCTTGAAAAAGATTTAAAAATCCGGCATGAGATAGATCAAGTCAAGTTACAAATTCTATGTAGCAACTCGATCTTACCAAACAGAGAGAAGTACATAGAATTTGAAGAACTTATGACAAACAAGTCATTAGTCATTCAAGATCTTATCAAAGATATCCAGGCCACTTTAGAAATGAATGATGAAGTTCAGCAGGATATTCTTTCAAGTTTTGAGAAGATCTCTTGTACAGTTTTGAATCAAGAAGATGAATTACTTGTAGCTGATTCAGTTACTACAGAAATGGCAGCCAATCTTCGTCAACAAATGGAATCAGAGTAGTTTTCTATGGATTCGATTCACAAGCTTGTTAATCATCAAACAATCCTTGAGAAAATGCAAACTACTTATGAAGAGCATAGACTGGCGACAATCAGATACTTTGATGTAATTTTGAAGACAGTTGCAGTAGCCAAGAACACATTGGGTCCAGATCCGAATGAATTGCAGACCATCATCAACAAATTCTTATCTTTCAAGGATAGGAATGATACAAGCAATTTGAAAGTTTAAGTTGTTTTATGTATTTTTTACTTTCGACAAAATATATGTAAAAATAAATTTTGTAATTGCAAGTGCTCTTTCCTTGCAGTTTTGAAAAAAGTAATTACATGTAAAATCTTACAAGACAAATCACAATTTGGATTGTAATTTTGAATAAGTCAATTACAATTAGTTATCGGTTGAGAGATTTTCTCAAGTTTGTTGAGATCCTCCCACCTTTTTCTCCAGACCTTCCTC
This sequence comes from Sequoia sempervirens, assembly GCA_007258455.2. Taxonomy (NCBI): domain Eukaryota; kingdom Viridiplantae; phylum Streptophyta; class Pinopsida; order Cupressales; family Cupressaceae; genus Sequoia; species Sequoia sempervirens. Next base: position 26,421 of record VDFB02263883.1, read on the forward strand.
CTATAAATACTTGAGGGGTCTATTGTAATAGATATCTTTTTAGCAAGCAAGAAAACTCTGCAAAATTTTGTACTCATAAAGTCTTTGAGCTTTATAGTGGAATATTGTGAATTTTCAAGTAATATCAAGAAGCTGGAATTTCAGACTTTGAGCTGAATTCTCATTTTTGCATCCTTAATGTTCTTATGTCATTTTGGGGCATCATTTTGTGATTACTTGAGAGTTGTAGAAGATTGCTAGAGAGAGATTCGATTTAAATATCTGCAGTCTTTGTGCTGTAAATGTGAAGATTGAATTCATAGTTAGTATTAGAAATTGAGAAGAATTATAAGTCTTTGTGCTCATAGTATTTCTCATTTAAAGTAGTCAAAAGATACATCGTAATTACAGTCTTTGAGCTGTTTTATGCTGTATATTTTCATCAAGTAATTATTCTGAAAAGGGTAGATAGGATCTCATTCCTCAAGACTTTGTGCTTATTGGTTGTTTTCTCGTCCCGGAGGAAGTAACGGAAGTCTTTGTGCTTTCAGGAAACTTTATTTCCTCTTTCTTAATTTCACTGTGTAGCTGCTGTAATAAATTTTATCCACATGTATTGTTTCTTTTCTGTGAAAAGAGAAGAACGTAATCTTTCCTGAAATAAGAGGAACGATTGTTGTCCTACCCATATCAGTTTTACTTAGTTAAAGGGGGAGCCTTCCCTAAATTAGGAGAGTTTAATCTCATGTGTTGTGGTTGAAATCATCATTTTGTATACTTTCACAAGAATACAAAATTTCCAACCAACAGTTTTTGGCGACTCCGCTAGGGAATACGAACGCATTTGGAAGCCTCTTGCTTTCTTTTAAAGTCCAGTATTCTTAATTTGTTTACTTGTTTTTGTTTTAGCTTCTATAATGGAAGGAATTCGTTATTACGTTCGTCGTAAGAAGGGACAAAGCTCTCAAGAAATATCTCCTGGTGAACAAGCTAAGTTTGAGTTGCTCACTAGTATATCCTCCCTTGCACGAACTACTAGCTTCCCTCCATCCAAGAAGAAAAAGCCCATCCCAAGTGAACATTCAACCTTTTTCCTCAAGCCTTTGATTTCAGTTGTTCCTACTATCCAAGCAATGGCTCAAGGTCCATGGGGAGCAGCTTTTGGTCCTTTAAATCTTACTCCACCTCTTCATGCTCTTCCACAAGGCTCACACAAGAATCTGCCTAAGTTTTATGGAGATGGTAAGCAGCATCCTGATGAACATATTAAGGCTTTTTCAATGGCTTGTGGTGTTCTAGGAGTAGAACATCAAGATGTTGTTGTACGATTGTTTGTGGAAACACTACAAGAAATTGCAGCTGACTGGTTTTACAATTTGAGAGCTGGTGATATTACTAGTTGGGATACCCTCAAGACTAAATTTGAAGAACATTTTAAGCCCGCCGAAGATGAACATGCATTGCTGGCTCAGCTGAATCAAATGAAGGACACACATGAGAATATGCGTGAATTCATTGCAAAGTTTAATAAACTAGCAAACAGAATTCCTACTGATTCTCAGCCCACTCCTGCAAATCTCAAGTGTTTCTTCATTAACACTCAGTTGCCAGAAGTCAGTTTTCTATTGAGAAGTGCAACTCCAACAACTTTGGCTCATGCTCAAGTCCTTGCTACAGAGGTTGAAGATGATTTGATCTTGGCTGGGAAAATCCGGATGGATCCTAATCGATTCAAAGGAAATTCCATTTCTGAGTCTTCCGCTTCAACTTCTACTGATCCTATGGTACAAAAGTTGGTTGAAGAAGCAAGTTTCACAAGCTTCTTTTGCTGCTCCATACAAGGATATTCCTAGGAGGACATATCCAAATTCTGCTTCTAACTATGCTGCCAGAAATCAGACTAAATTGCCTCCTCCTCCTGAGAGGCTTGCACTTGAAGCACCCCCAAAGAATACAGCTATTGGTTATTATGAAATAGATCGAGAAGAACTATCTTCCAATGATTTTCAAGTAGAAGATGAAGTTGTCTTTAATCAAGAAGATGAAGAGGCAGCCGACGACTCCACTATACGATACATGCATTATGACGACTCAGCTGAAAATGAAAATATTGAAAGTCAAGCATATGCTGTTATCACAAGATCCCAGACCCGGTTGGCTCAAAAGGATGAAGAAGCAAAGGTGAAAAACAACGTTCAGTTGCCGGTGACCATTGCTAAGAAGGGGATGCCATTGCCCACCTTGACCAAGGATTCTTCAAAAAATCAAGTAAGCAATTCTCCCTCTGTTCTTTCTGGTGAGCCTAAGACTAATGTATCTAATCCTAAAATACTAGCTGAGAATATATCATCTTCGTCTCTAGCAAATTCTTTCCAAGCTTTTGATATTATTGACCATGCTAGGAAGACTAAGATCCAAATGTCAGAGGTTGAGTACCTTCAAGCCAATCCTGATCAGCTTGAGAGATTGGTTAAATTTGTTAAAAGTAGTGAAACTCGTCCTGTTTCAAACATCCCTATTGTCCAAGAACCCAAGAATCTGCCCAATAATTTGGTTATCATTCCATCCTCAGTTCCAGGAAAGATAGATCCTTTCTATATTTCCTTGCTAATTAATGGTTTCAAATTAAGCAATTGTATTATAGATTCTGGTGCTTCGGATAATGTCATGCCAATCAAAGTTGCTGATTGTCTTGGATTAACTCTTACCAAAACTTTTGGTAATTGTTATTCTATGGATAATAAACAAGTGCCTCTTGTCGGGAAAATCAAAGATGCACAATTCGCCTTTGCAGCCTTTCCTGAGAAAAAGATAAAGATGACGGTCCTTGTTGTGGACGTCCCAGCTTCTTATGGAATGCTCCTTGGACGTAACTTCTGTAAAGATGTAGGAGGCGAGCTCAACATGGATATGACAGAGGCCAGAATTCCTGTGAAGGGTGTTGTGCAGAAACTTGTTCCTGAAAGGGAAACCAAATATACAGTTATGAAATCTGATGATCCTCATGCTCAGATTCTTTTTGAATCAGCTGGTTTCGGGAATTACTATCTCCATATTGATGAGATTTCTGAATTTGCTGAAGATTGGTGTTCTGCTGATTCTTCAACTCTTTCAGCAAATTAAGGGAGCTCTAATAATGGAGAGGATTTAACGCTAGCTGAAAATTCTCTTGATCGTATGGTGGAAGATGCTGAATCTTCTACTACAGAAAAGGATATTGAAATTCTTCCTCAAGACGAAGAAAATTAGTCTTCTCCCATGGAAGATGAGAGCTCTCTTTCTTCCACTTTTGAAGTAGGAGAATCCAGGAATCTTTATATTGATGATAGCTCTAATGATGTTTGGATTCTCGAGTTTGACGGCAGTTGTGCTACTGATGGATCTGGAGCTGGTGTGGTTCTGATTTCTCCAAAAGGTCAGATTTTTCCATATTCTTTCAAGTTGCAGTTTGCAAACACTAATAATACAACTGAGTATGAAGCTCTCTTACTAGGCATGAGTGTTGCACTTCAGAGAGGAATTAAAAATCTGCACGCTCAAGGAGATGCAGAATTGATAATTTGTCAAGTAAGGAATATCTATCAGACCAAGAATGATAGACTCCGACATTACCGTAACTTGGTATGGGAGAACATTCAAGATTTTGATGCTTTCAAAATAGGCTTATTGGAAACAACAAGATACGATAAACTAAGTACAGATTCTCAACTTGAAGGCAAGGTGGCACAACTATCAGCTCAATCTGAATAAGTTTATTATTCACACACATCACACGATAACCAAGTATAGATTCTCAACTTGAAGGCAACGTGACACATCTATCAACTCAATCTAGACGAGTTTATTGAACACAAAACATAGTCGATCTAACTAAGGAAAGAATTCACCATTATAATTGTGTGAAACCCAAGTGGCATAACAATTCATCATAATAGCAAAAATGCATGAACAGATACAGAACGAGCAATATTGAAGGCAAGGTAGGCACAACATATATTTCTCTCTCATGCAAAAGTTATGTACAAATGAGAAAAAGCTCTTATTTATAGACATCGAAAGGTGTAGGGAACCCTAAAATAACCTTGAGTCAACTACAGTCTTGTAATGCATGCAAGATTTATTGCTAAACCCTAATAAAGCAAACTATATAGTTAACAGGAAAACTACCATCAGTTAACTGAAACATCTAATCTAAAAAATGGACAATTGTGAAAGCATGCACGTCCATATTGAAAGCATGTTAACTAGAACACTACCATCAGTTAACATAAACCCTAAATAAAACTCCAAGTGAATAAAGCTGATCTCATAATAGATATGCATGAGATAAGACAACGAGTTAACTTGAGAAGGTAACACCAAGTTTAACTCATGTGTGTAATGTCTATTCTAAGAGGTGGGAGCTAACGTCTACTGGTTGTGATCTCGAGCAACCAATCCTTCAATGAGATTGTTAACTGCATCACCATCTGGAGCTCTGATACTTTGTCAAAGAATGCTATGCCTATGCAGCATGTCCTCACCAACTGTGATATGGGACTGAAGTTCACCTTTGCTCCTTGTTGCTTCATCAAACAACATTAACATGACTATAAGTTGATTAATCTTACAACCAACAGTCTCCCCACTGAAAAATAGTATGAATGAGTGCTTGGAGCTCTGACTGAACATTAGTAAGCTCAACATACACACCACCCTCAATCTGATACTGACACGGTAAGCAAGATACTAAGGTTCTCACAGACTGGAGTGCACTAGTAACGTGCTCTCTACTCTCAATCAATTCTGACGCCATTGTTTCTTCTATCTTCGCCTTGAAAACCAACTATGTTTTCCAAGAGTAGATAGCCTCTTTATCCTCTGCATCTATGACTGATTCATATGCCATACTTAGGTGAGCAATCATAATCTCATCCCGGGGTCTATTAATCGCCATGTCTCACTCCTCATCTTGGAGATGTAGATGGAGCTCTCGTGCATTGTACCGCAACTGATATAACTCTGTAAGCATAGAACGACCTCTAGCAAGAAACTCCTGCTCCCATTCATCCAAACGCTTGTCATATGCAACTAAATGATTAAGTTGGCCTTGTTCTGCTGGAGGCTCAAGCATCGGCGGAGTCTGGCGATGATATCTGACCTATGTACAAGGTTAGAAATGTACTGACGAAGCTGTTTGATTTCAGCCTTGAGGGCTGCCTTATCTTCTCCGTCCTTCAGCATTCTATCCCTGGCACCATCTGTAGTAACCTATAGGAGATCAACCTGAGTCTGGCGTGTGCTACGACCAAGGTTGACTGTAATAACCTCAAAGTCCTGAGATTCCAACTCATACAAGCTTTTCCCCTGTGGAGGTATAGCAGTCTCAACAACGATCTCCATGTCATTATTCCTCTCCACGTGGACCATGTTCTTGATCCTCTTGTCTGGCGCATCCTGGTTAACCTGATCAAAATTTGAATGATTAAGGACATAGGATGGCTGCCTCCTCTTCCTTCCCAGTTGATTTTCAATCCAAGACTGATCTTGGCTAATGCTACTGGAAGGATCTGTACTAGCAATAGGAGGTTGTGATGAGAGTGAATATGTAGAAGAACTACTGCAAGATGGGGAGTCTAAATCCAATTCAATATGAATTGGGGCTGGTGACTACTCCGGAACTGGTATAGGAACTTGAGGTTGAACCTCAGGCACTGGCGGACTTTGAACTGGCCTCTGAACTGGCTCTATGATAGGTTGTCTGTCAGGATCTGTACGTGTATCAGTGGTAAGTGCCTTGCCTTTTGAATTGTTGGGCGCTTGACCTTTCTTAGGAAGGTTACTCTTCTTCTTTCTTTTTTGTTTTGACGAGGAAGGTAGCGAAGGTTCCACCACTAGCGGCTCTACTCTAGGCACATTCACCCTCCCGGTCTTCTTGTTGTCGAGGTAAAGTATACTATTTTGAATAACTCTACTTGACCTCTCCTTTACTGTTGTGTAATTCTTAGCATACCAATCAACTACTGGCAGTGGTTGTGTATTGACCTGCTCTCTGAAAAATTGAGGAAGAACTTCTCCCTCATCATCTGATAAACCTCCCACATCTTCTGACAAGAAAATAGAAATTTGTGAGAGAGAAAAGCGGTCGTAGCTACGTTTGTGAACCTCGAAGTCGTCCGCGCTGTTTTCCCAATAATCCTCCATAGAAGGCTTATGATATGCACGTCCAGCAAGGCGAGTTGTGTAATGACCCCAAATATCATAGGAACGTACCTCGACAAGATACTTGAGATGATATCTCTCGAGCTCTTGTCTTGCAACTTTCTGCATCAACTGTCGTCTTGCACCAATACATTCCAAACTGAAAAGGAAAATTGGCAGCTGGTCTATGCTTGCGATGCAAATGACGATGAACATCATGCAACTACCTCAGGAACTCCATAGAAACTATTCTATCTGAAGGATAACGTGGAAGCATAGTTGGATTTCCTATAAATCCATATACTCAGATGTAGGTGTATGTCAGGAACTGAATAAACCAATCCGCCCAACCATCCATCGTTGCTCTAGCAACTGCCGAGATATGAATGTGCAACTCCTGGTCGAAATTTATCACTGTATAGGTCAGGAAACCCTTGTGAACACGCTTGAAATGACGTTCATCCTTAGTGAACTCAAGCTGATCATAATAGTGATAGACTTTCTGAACACTGAGAATGCCCACAGTGTTTAATCCTCGAAACTGACCCTGCTAAGCAATCAAGTACACGAGATAAGAACACATGTGAAACTCATGAGCAACTAAGAAACTGGTGATTTGCTTATGGATAACATCGCTGATGAAGGATGCCCAGTCATAATGCTCCTGCCCAAATATGATGCGACCAATAATGTAATACATCCAAGGCTGGAAAACATTTGCATGTGATTGACCTGAGACACGATTCAAGAGTGTAATTACAATCAAGTACTCATCCTTGTACTCACCACAACCCACATTGTTTAGCAATTTGTTCTTCGCTTGCTTTAACCATCGTTCTGCCATTTTACTCTGGCACTTGTCCACATCAGCATGCATGCTTGCACTGCTCCATAGAAATAACTAGACTGTTTGGGTGCTGAGGTATACCAAAACTTCTTTCAATGTCCAAAGGCTTGAGACTACAAATAACTCATCCATCTACTGACACTATCTCACGAGTACAAAAGTTGTAATGCTTAATACAAGACATCACGAACTCAACACAATGAACAGAGATAGGTATGGAAGCGGACTCTAATAACCTAGACTACTGAATGTTCTGAATAATTGAATCTCTAATCTTGACTGGATCTAGGACTGCTTTAGGTAGCACCTTGTGAAGATTCATCTCAATTGTCCTGATGAAGTCGTGAGTAAGGACTGATTTGGTCCTGTATTCGAGTTGAGTGTACTGCATTTTGAAAAACTCGCCTGTTGACTGTGAACTTGACTATGTTCTGACAAGATTTCTGGAAAGCTAAAAATAGCCTGCTGAGGCTAAAAATAGCCTATTGAAGAGTTATTTTCGGTGAAAAATCTGAGATATGGGTTTTGTCTAGAAAAAAATTCTAAGACAACCTAGAACGTCAAAAATGTGAAAATCTAACTTCTACTTGACCATGGAAAGAGTTTTTAGTTGAGAAAATTAGTTACTCGAGAATAGAAGCTCTGGAGTTAAAAATTCCTAAAAAATCATATGCATGAATTTAATTCGAGGAAGCTATACAGAATCAATCCAGATGTTTAGACTCGCCAAAATTTTCCAACTTTAGGAACATGAGAATTGAATTTTGAGAGAAATTTGAGAATCAAAGAGGCAAAAGACGTTTTTCCTATGTTCTTTTTCTGTGAAAACTGCCCCTTATTCTTCAAACTTGCTAATGAATGTGAACTTGAACCTGCAAAGAAATTTGTTTAATGCAATCGCCACTAGAAACTGATGATAAATTCGCCCAACCTATAAAAACTTGCCTTTGCTCTGAAGCAATACGAATTTCTTAAGTTGAATGAATATTTAATGATGGCGTCATGCTTAAATAAAGAGAATTCACACCATATTATTGACTACAAGATTTAAAACCTTGACTGAAATAGAATGATTCTGATTGGACCCCCTCCAGTTACACTGACACTGAGACGAAGTCCGGAATAAGAATAATAAAATAATATTCAGTTGCCAACCACATGCGAATTTCATCTTACAACACAAAGGGGCGCCAAAAATAGTTTATTGGACAAAATCGCCACCTTTCATGTTGACATGCAATTTGAAAATTTAAATATTATTTTATTTAGTTGACAAACCACATAAAGCATTTGGATATGTCCGACAAACTTCACTGATTTAAAAAAGTCCTCATTTGACCTCATAGGCGTCCATTTGCTCAAGATATCACGTTTTTTATTAACTTCCTACTTTGTAGCTGACTACAAAGTTACAACTAACCATCTTCGCCATTGATTTCCGAGTGACCGGGTGATGCTAAGATTGAACAAGTGTATTCATTACGAAGCCTACAAAGCAAGGAAGAAATGTCTGCTGGGAATCATCATTGCAAAATCCATCATTTAACACCTCAACGAATTAGGCGCCCTTGATTAAATTGATTTTCAAGTACTAGACAACCATTTCTCCATACTGCCATTTGACGCTTCAAATGGTTGTTGACAATGAACGGTGAACCCTGTTGACTAAATAATAGGCTCATTGTGTGACTAAAGGTATTCCGCATCCAACGAATATATGCAAGGCATCTAAAAAGTGCATTAAGGACCCCTAAAGTAAGGGTGCCCCTGGCCTGAAAAGGCACAAACACCATTTTGACGAAAGTGCAACTCTCAACCAGATGCCCTACTTTGACCTCTGATATCTGGAGCTGGGATGGCCTGATTCGAGCATCATCTATCTCTACGCGTAGCCAGAAGGACCTACGAGAGATGTCTCTGGAGGTGATGAAGCAAGAAAACTGCTTCTAAGACCTCAAATAGAAAGGCGCCTTTCCCAACATGGAATAGACCACCATACTTAGCCATTTTTTGAGTTGTCTTCATTTTTTAGTATTTCACCAAAGGCCTCACACATACGAGCGTTTTCCAAATCCCGAAGGCTGACAACTAGGCTAGTTGGATAGCTGGAGTAATTACGCTCAAGTCCCGTGAAGACTTCGAATGTCAATAACCTCATCTGACAGGCCTAAAGGCTAGGCACCCCTGGCCTACAAAAGCACAATGAAATTTACATTTTTCTTCGCCCGCTAAATTACGTGCCTGATAGAATCTCTGCCACGATCTTTCAGAATATCGAATTAACAGGCAAGTTGGTGCATCACGAAGCCGGACTAGAGTAGCACAGATGTCAAGAAGACCTTGTCAGTAATTTCAATCATCTCAAGGGTCATTTTGAAGGGCACCCCTGAGCTATAGGGGCGCAATTTCACCATTTGAGGAAGTTCTATGATGTGAACTCTCCTCATAATGTCATATTTTGATGTTGACTGCCGAAGCTCTGGGACTCGGATGACTGCATTCGATAGCTTGTCGGATAGGCAGACTAGTCATGAAAAGATCAAATGCATCAACCATCAGGAAAACCAAGATCTAACCCTCCTTTAAAGAATGCACCCTTGAGCTACAAGGGCACAAAAGCTGATAAATGACAAGCTTCTGCAAACTATAACCTTTGACATCTTCAACTTCTGTCGCCAGTTACTGGAGTTATGAGTCTCAGATAGCCTCGCAGGATAGCTCATCGGATAACTAGAGTAATTCTAAAGAGTTTGACTGTATTCATGAGCATATGCCACAAAATCTAGGCCTTCAAAAAGAAGGGCACCCTTGAGCTATAGGGGCGCAATTTTGCTTTTCTTTGAGAAATCTTTAAAAATTAACCATTGAAATCTTCATCATAGCCACTGAAATGGCCATTCAAAAGTATAATCGTCATCGCGAAATGCTCCTCCACCGTAGAACGCTTCATTCTAAGTCTTTGATTCAGGTTCCAATCAATGGATATTGCCTTTGACTGACAAAACACTGACCAAACTCCATGCTTGATATTGCCCAAAAACTGTATTTGACATCATTTTAGCAAGGTTTAGACTATTTTAAGCAAAATGCCTTGATGAAGCAAAAAATTTGGTTTGGGTACAACAAAAATAAATATGTGGATTCCCTAGACTTGTCCAAAACTTTACTATATCTAATCCTCCAAAAGGATTTAGTTTATGGAATTTCATATTATCAAGTCAACAAACACATTATATGGGATATTAGGGATGGGAAGTCAACCAACTTTTGGGAGGACTCTTGGATGAATTTCTAGAATTAGAAACAAACCTTGAACTTTTTCAGGTAATACAATGCACTAAAGTGTTTTGGGGTCCTAAGGTCATTGAGTACTTGATCCCCAACAATAAAGAAAAAAAACAAGATTGGACTTATGATATTGCTATCAGGATTCAACCGTGTAGTTTCGAGTCAAACTCATTGACCCATGTTTCATGAGTAGTGGTTCAACAAGAACCCATCTCTCATGATATCGAATGGTCCACTTAGCACTCATTGCATCTAGGTGATGCTCCGCAGTGAAGAAGCCTTTGGGATGGGGTGAGCCTCTGGGGCCGGACCGGTGCTTCACCTGTGAGCATCACCTAGATGCAATGAGTGCTAAGTGGACCCGATGATATCATGAAGATAAGGATGTTCATGGTATGAATCAATAGCTCAGCTACGGTTGAATCTGATATTTTAATAATTATTATTTCTGTGTGGAAAAATACCTCCCTACTTATCAAGATTTGGACGGAAGATTGTCTTGGATAGTTTAAGGGGTAGACAAAGATGTTTTAGGAGATGCAAAAAATAAAAATATTCAAAACCAATGGGGAGGATACAATTAAATGAATTTGTTGTAAATATAGGGACTAAACAGTAAAATCTAGCTACATGGTAGAAGATCTACACTTGATGGTTGTAGAGAGATAGGTAGATCTTTGTTGGCATAAACTTTATTTTCTGAAGGAAGGAACCTTCACTTGGGCTACAATTCAAAATAAAATATTGATAGTGGACAAATTCAATAAAATATGTTTCCATGGTCCATCTAAATGTGTGATGTGTAAAGTGTAAATCATTTAATTTTAGGATGCCCCTTTGCAAAAAATGTTGGTAGTGTCTATGTGTCAGATTATGTGGAGCATTACATTTTCAAATGATATAAAGGAATAATTCACTTCTTGGTTGCTACTTCAAAAATAATCAAACTTCTCTCGTTTATGGATTTTAAGCACCTCAATGGTGATCAAATTTTTTAAGGAAATGAACTATAGAACTTTCCAAGATTTGGCATTGTTATTGGAATCCTTTCTAAATAAATTGGAACCATCAATGAACTAGAAAAGCTCAGAGTACAACAATCTAACCAAGTAAAAACAAAGTAATTTCTTTTTGGGATTGACTTAAGAGGGTCTCTAATTAATGGGTTTGGTAGGGAAAATTCTTATAGGCAAATCGAGACAAGGAATAAATTGGTTGCCTCTTTCAAATGGTTCGACCAAAATGAATTTCAATGGAGCAATGAAAGGAAACCTTGTAATTTTTGGAGTAGGAAGTACAATTTAGGATTCAAAAGGTAATATGGTTGTCTTTGCCTTAAATAAGTTAAAATATGGAACAAATAATGAGCTGAAGGTGCAAACATTTATCCTTGGACTATAAATATACCATCAATATGAATTCAATATTGTTGATATTAAAGGTGATTATATGTTCATAATCAAATCAATATGAAAATGCAAATAAAAAATTTGGAGATTAATAACATACTTCTATAGGTATGGCCTCTAATTGATTCATTAATTTTATTTACCATACAATATGCGTACAAGGAAGCTAATGGCATAGTTGATTATCTAGAAAATGATGTTATTTAAATGGAGGAGAGTTTAAGCAAAAATATTAATGTTTTTGAATCTTTGCAATCCCAAATTATCTCTTTAAAGATTTGTGTGCCTATAACATGCAAAAATAAGCAATAAATTGGCCCATACTCAAATAATTATTTCTATGAAACATTCACAAAAGTTGGGGATGGAAATTCCATTCACATGCATTAACTAAATCCTATCAATAAGGAAACTCCTCATGACATCACCCTTGACCATTATGAAATTAAAGGGATTGATGAAATTGTCTAGAAACAACAATCCAATTTAACATGTATCCTAAAAATCGTTGGCTTAACAATTAATATGGACATAAGTGTGTGCTTGATTAGCAATACTCACCAAATGGCATTCCTTGGGGTAATTTTTGAACTACACCTAAAGAAGGTCTTTAAAAATATCTTAGACCTTTTTATTGTCTGTCATTCAATAAACCTTGGGTGAAGATTTTTTGGTTACCAAACATAGGTATCGAGTTAATTCATATATTATATTCATGTTTGTGGGGATTCTATTGGATTTAGGAGAGGATAAGGCAACCATTGGCATTGGTGATGAATGTGATGATTAAGAATCATCTATTCAATAGTCTTAATGAAACTTTGTAGGATGCAACTTTTAGTTTGAGGCTTCTCATGGGGGATACGGCTCCATAAAAGGAAAGTGAATCCTTGCTAACAAAATGGTGGTCATTTTTCTATACCAATAATGCCTAGTAGGTAAAAGGTGAAGAAGGTAATGGAATTTATTAAACATTTGATGAGCCTCAATGACCATGTACTGGTATTAAATAGATGCTCATCTCTCTTTTCACTAATATTTTTGAGGAAGAAAAGGGTTGAATAACAATGTTATTAATAAAAAGTTGAATAGTGTAAGGGCCGATGTTAATAGCCCATATTAGTAGTATAACTTGAGCATTTTATTTTCAACCTAAAGGATTGTCTTGCCTTTTTTCTACAATCCTAACATCCTTTGAATATCTATGTAATACTTTATGTGAACTTAATATAACAAGTGTGATCCCCTAGATCATAACTTATTGATAAAAAAATTACTACATAATATAGTACTATAAGATATTTCAAATATTCCACATTAAAAAATATCACAAGAATCTTAGGTTTAAGTTTAGATGTCATTGTCTGCAACTCCAAGATAGTTAGCCTAATTTATTATTGCAAGGGAATAAAATGTTTTTATATGAATATTGGCAAATTAAATAAATCCAAATATTAAGCATGTCATTAACTTTTATTTATAAGATTTGGTGTGATAACTTGAAATGCTATTTTTTAGAAATTAAATATAATGTATAGGGGTATTTAAATTCAAGAACAATGATGAAGAATTAATATTCTTACATAAAATCTAGTTGTTAAGATATAAAAATTAATTTTCATAGTCTAATGAACACCTTGAGCTTTGTGAATTTTAGAAATCTCTATGACTCAAATCTAAATCCCCTAGGATCTATCTTGAGTGTCATAAGAATTAATTGTAACCCATGAGGATGATTTGACAAAAAAAGTTATAGCAGGTATAACTTTAACTTTGTCTTGTCTAAATCTCTTAGCATAGTGTTCACTAACACTTTAGTGAAGGTTGCCATATCACCAGTGTAAAATTATCTGACATCAACCCCCTAAAAGATCAAATTTATGGCTTTTAATAAACAATCATGGATAACATTCACAAGCATGCAAACGACCCATATGCTTTGGATGTGATGTGTTATTTTTTTAAGCTCCAAATCTAAATGTTACTAGACTAAGTGCTCCATATCCAGTCACACCTCTCTATCAAATTAAGTGCACATTAAAAATATTTAAATACTAAGACATAGCAACAACTTGCAAAAATGTGTGTTAATTCAACTCATAGTGGCTAGTGAAATGGGTGGTTAATTTTAATTTTTAATTAAGGGTTCAATTCTACACTCCTTGAAACTGAACCAAGTCAATCATGTTCCCTACAAAAATGAACCAAGTAGGGAAATGATCAATTCAAGAAAAGAATGGAATATACAATATTTTATGTGAGTAGGGATGAGAATGGCTAATAGTTGTAAAATACATGGGAATGTGTGTAAAGGGGGTGAAATAGGGATAAATAAAAATTGAGTTGTAAGCAAAACTTAGAACAAGTGTGTGCTACTTCTCAATATGTAATAATTTTAAGATATTTCATCAAAAGGGGGCCAAAACTAAATGGGAATTGGCATAAGTATGGAAATTTTACCATTGCCTTTTTATCACAATTGGAGGTGGATGTGAATCTAACACAAGGATACATTTTAAAGCACATGATCATCTTAGTCAACATGAAAAGTAAATATTCAAACATTTCAAAAGAATCCATGTAAATTAATTGGTTATTCTTGGATTCTTGTTGTGTTCCTCTTATTGGCATGAATGCTCCATATAAAAAATAGAGAAAATATATGCAAGGAATGAATTTTGTCACACAAGTTAAATAGGCGTAAATAATAAGTAGTTTAAATATTCATGAAAATGAGAAAGTAGATAAAGAGAGAAGGATTATATATTTTACCTAAATGGAAAGTGATACAAAAATAGTTTGCTTAGTGTAGTCTTGTGGTGTGGCATTCTTAATACAAACATGTGACTTACCTCAATGTGAAAAAATGCAATATAGATATGCTACTCAACTCAACATGAAAAATTTAAACATGACATGTTCAATAGCACCACATGGATCCACACAATGTGGGAAATGTGTAAGAAAGCAACTTGATTGTGGGCATGAAATGTGGTTTTTCTTTTCTCAATGTAGAAGTGTGATGCAACTCTAATTACCAACGAATGTGTAATGTGATAAAGATTCATCTAGGTATGATGATGAATCTGTATGTAGCATAATTCCCTACCTTATATCCAAATGAAAGGAATGTTGGTGACAATATGTCTCCCTTCAATTGTTTGCATACATAACATGTAAAGAATTAGAGGATAACTAAAGTGACATATGGTAAAGTAGTAAAATAATAAAAATCATCTAAGCATGTAAGTATTGTAGAAACCTAAAATTGACCATCATTATTACTTGATTATTTCCTATATAATTGATTGAATATAACCCTAATAGTTCAACCAATTATCCAATTTTGAGAGAGAGAGAGAGAGGGAAGGGAAAAAGAAGGAAGGGCTCTGCAACCTGGTCACGTGTGTGATTGTTTGCTTTGTGGGTGTCCTTGGACACCCGTGGAGGAGGCTCGACCCTCCTCCACAATTTTGAATCATTTTTTGGGGTACATCTTGTACTTCTCAAAGCGGGAGTAATATTTTTTTTTCTGATCTAGTGTGGTGTGGATTTTACTGGCTCATCTCGTCGGGTATCTCTGGTTGTGCCACGACATGTGTGAATTAGGTATGGGGGTTTGTGGCTATAATGTATGGGGATACAGTTCCCCCCGAGGGTTCCTTAAATGGCTCGACTTCCGGTGGTGTAAATAATCAGCCCTTCAAATCTTTCAGAGACATCATGGCGGGCGAGCGCGAATGACTTCCTCAAGGTGCAAAATTTGTGGCTGATTTGGTAAATCCGCTGGGGGAGGATGGAGAAGAGGGACAAGGTAAGAAATCTTTGTCTCCTCTTTTGAAGTCTATTTTGGTTCCAAATGAGGAGTTGGATAAGGCTATTTTTGAGGAAGATGTGAAGTTATCAAAGTCTGCTATTTTCTTTACGACTGTTGATCCTGATAGGGTCCTGGCTAGGAAATATATGGATGAATGGTTCAAAAATTCACGTGGGAAAAGAAATTAGGGTTTCATTTTTAATATTTTCGAATGGTGCAAAAAGGATTATTTGTGATTTTCTTTAATAACCCTAAATTTCAACAAGCAACTGTTAATAAGGAATTTTGGATTGTTCAAAAAGTGACTTTTCGAGCCCTGGCATGGCATCCAGAGGCTCTGGATGAGGAGGTTTTGGCTTTGTCCAACCCCCAATGGTTGGTTATCAAACATGTTCCCCCTTGGCTCTAGAAATTTGTTCCTCTAATGCTCAAACCATATGGCAAAGTCTTGAGAACGGATGAGACTAAATCTCCTCTACCCCACTTGGATGCGAGGGTTTTGGTCTCCTGAACCCCAAGAATGGATCTTCCACAGATCCTGGAAATTAGACTTAAAACTGGCAGCATAAATTATGTTTTGGAAACCCTCGGAGGTCTTAATGCATGCTATCTCTATCAAAGAGAGGGGCATATTAGAAGAAATTGTCCATTAATAAAAAATAAGATTAATAAGAATTCTGATAATGGAGGCAATAAGAGCAACAAACATTTCCCGCTGGATTTTGGTAGGGATATTAACGTTTCAGGGGAAACAAAGGATGGTGGCCTCTCCCCGAGAGCGGAGTACCAGAATAAAATGGCTACCTCTTCAAAAGAGGACGACACCATAAATACATAAAATAAAACTTCCTTAAATCAGGAGTTGAACACATCCATGGATAATAACTTTGAAGAGGAGAGGGATATTAATAACAATGGGGATTTTTGTTCACCCTCCCGTCAAAATGAATTAAAAGAACCCCTTAACAATGGAAGGCTTAATGCTCAACAATTGGCATTATAGAAAATAAGGAAAATAAAGCGACCTGAGGTAAATAATATTAATTCGGTAAAAGAAATTTATTCATTTAATGATAAGTATTTCAAAGAAATGGATTTTGGTGGTTTAACTAAGGGAATAAAAGTATTGAATGCCCATATGAATGAAGGGGATTTGATCCCTGAAAATTGTGGGGATTGCTCCACTGTATTTGTTGATACTCTAGAATCCTTGAACTTTGGCAAAGAGGCTAATATGGGTGAGTCATTCCAACCCGCGGGGGTTGAGATTGAGTCAAGGCCAAATCTTGAATGTTGCACCATGAATCTTACTTCTAGAATTGATAAGGAGGATGAAACTCATACAAAGTTGGCTATGGAAACTATTAGCCCCCTTGATGGGGTGGTTAGTTCAGATGGGTTTGCCTCCCAATTGGGCATGGATTCTGCAGATGACCTAGGGATTCTCTCTATTAGGAAAACCACTGATGGGGAAGGAGTTCCTATTGAGGTGCTAGTTAAAAAAACTAGGAGGTACATAAAGAAGAAGGGCTTGGATGGTACAAAACTACAAGAGGAGAAGGAAGTTAATCCCCTTTTGAAAGATTAAAGAAAAAAACTGAGTGGGGTGATTCTTCCACCCAATGAAAAAAGAATTGAGGTAGAAAATAAGCTACCTAAATGTTTTGACAATTTTAGGAGTGATAAAGGCCCCTTAATTAATGAACAAAGAATGGAAGTTAATTGTCTTTCTTGGAATGTAAGGGGCCTTGAATCCCTTGATAGAAAGCATTTAGTCAGGCAATTGGTTGCTCAAAAAAAGGAGATGGATTTTGTGCTCCTGCAAGAAGTCAAATCTATTGGATTTGCCTTAGAGACTAGCCTGAAGGTAATTTGGAAGGATGCCTCACAATTTGTGACCAAGCATGAGTAGGGGAAGGGAGGGGCTATTATTCTGATGGCTAACAATTGGGGCTAGTATGTTATACACTCTGGTGTGTCTCCTTGCAATAGGGCTACATGGGTAATTGTGAAGAAGGAGGATTGCTTTGGGATTTGTTTGGTTTATGCTCCTAATGACTACAAGGACAAAATCTTGCTATGGAAGTGGATGTTCAATCTGTAGGACATCCTTGGATTCTAGGGGGTGACTTTATTTTTGTGGAAAAAGAGGAGGACAAGTATGGAGGTGTTGGTCATGTCTAGAAAGACTCGGAGAAATTTCATTGGTTAAGACTAAAATCCAAGCTAAGTCTTGAGGATCCCATTGAAGGTCAAAAAAAGGAGTGTAAAGATATATGGTTCACTTGGTCTAATTTTTAGAAGAATGGGAAGAGATTTAGAACTTTGCAGGATGGATAGGTTTTATATTAATAAATCCTTCTTCTCTACTGCCCTCATCAAGGATAGTTGCAAGGTGGAGGTTACTCCATACTCCCTCTCTGATGACCATCCAATAAGGGAAAAATTTGTGCTTAAAAATGGTGTAGCATCTAATGCAGGTTCTAGAAATGGGTTTTGCCTTAATACCAACCTTCTTAATGATGAAGACTGTAAATGTGCTATAACCTCTCTCAGAGCCATTAATAAGTGGTTGCATAGATCCTTATCTCCCATTGAGAGATGGGACTTGAATGTCCAAGGCTGGAAGATTCTTTTCCAAACCATAGGGAGGAAGAAAACAAAGGATAGAAGGAGAAAGGAGACTTGCTTGCAAGACAACCTTTTCAAGGCCAAATCAGAAGTTCAAAATTGCCCTTATGACAACTCCCTAGTTGATAAGCTTTATGTTGCCAGAGATAAACTTAGGATATTTCAAACCAAAAAAATTAAAGGTCTGAAAGGTAGAGCTAAAATGAATTGGCTGGAAAATGGTGACAAGGGTACAATTTTTTTTCTTCAGATTTTTAAAGGAGAAACATGCCAGAGAGTTGATTGACCAGATTAATGATGATGGTAATATTCTTGTGAATCAAGATGAAATAAGAGGGGGGATTTTTCTCTTCTATCAAAACCTTTTCACTTCTAAAGGAGGTAATGAGTCTTGTTCTCGAGCTAGAGACTATATCAAGGGGGTCATGCCCAATCAGAATAGTAAGGAAGCAACTTTAGAGTTGAACAGAGAGATTTCTAAGGAGGATATAAGGAAAGCTATTCTCTCCCTTAAAAATGACAAATCTCCGGGACCAGATGGTCTACCTACATAATTTTGCAAATCGTTCATTGACTGGGCATGTGATGATCTTTACTTGGTTTATAAAGAGGCCTTTGAGAAGGGTTCCCTTGGTAAAAATATAAACAAAGGAATCATTAAGTTGATTCCTAAAGAGGGGGATAGAACCCTTTATAAGAACTTGAGGCCCCATTACTCTCTTGAATGTTTCTTATAAAATTCTGGCAAAAGCATTGGCTGAGAGACTGGATAGTATTCTTCCCAGCATTATTACTTCAACTCAAATTGGCTTCATTAAGGGGAGGTATATTTTGGAGAATCTAGTGATAAGTTGGGAGGCCATGAATTGGGCCAAGAACTTAGGTTAAGATGCAGCAATGCTTTTGCTAGACTTTGAAAAAGACTATGATAGGATTGAATGGGACTTTTTACTGCTGGTTCTCAAAGCATTTGGTTTTCCAAGCCTTTTTTGCTCTATGGTTAAGACTTTGTTTCAAGATGCTTCCTCTCAAGTGGATGTTAATGGTGTTCTTTCTCATATGAGATTGTACTTGGGAGATCAATAAGGAAAGGATGCCCTCTTGCACCTACCCTGTTTGTTATTGCCTTTGATGGTCTTCATTATATTTTGAAGGATAGAGCAATGGTCCTAGGGGTAAGAGGTATCAGATTACTGGACTTGAATGAACTCTCGGTTTGATGACGCTGCGGTAACGCGGCGATGGTGGATCGCGGTAAATCACCGCCGGACGCCAGTGGCCGTGGGTCATCGGCATCAGCAAATCAATCAGAATGGCGGTTGAAGTTGGTCGGTGATGAAACAAACCAGGCGGTTCAATTTTGTCGATACCAACCAGCCAGTGATGGTAGTCTGGTCAAAGACAGGGATTCCAGAGCTTGCTTTGCTTTGGCATCTAAATGGGTGATTGGAGCTTTGGATGGTGAATAACCATGGAAAGTGCTTGTTAGGTACAATATTACCAATGTTGTGCCTAAACATGCTAAATTTTGGAAGCTCCTTCCCTTTAGTGATATTCTTAGCTGTGAGTGGCCTATGTCACCTACAGGATCCAATGTTTTTAAAACTTTATGAAAGGCTTGAGAGATTGTCAAAAAACATTTATCCAATTGCTACTTCACCAAGGGTGATAATAGGGCCATATTTGCTAAATAATCTATTTGGAAGAATCTAAAATGTAAGGGGAAGCCCTTAGCTCTAATCCAAGATTTCTCTACTAAAGGTTGGGCTCTCAAAGGGATTCTTTGTTTTAATGATATTTTGACTAATGGAAAATTGAAGGAATGGAATGACCTTACTACAGAATTTAACATCCCTCAAAGTAACTAGAGAACCTACACAATGTTGAGAGAAGCCTGTGGCCATCTCAAGTTTTTGGTTAAAGTCATAAAGTCATAAATGATCCCCATCATTATAAATAATTTTTGTGGCACAATGGTAATAAAATAATGAATGTTAAAGTCAAAGATATCTACACAATGCTAACTGAACAGGTGGATATTACTAAACATATGAATAAATCGTGGAAAATGAACCTGAGCAAAGATCAATGGCAAAAAATCTTTTTGAAAAATTGGCAAAAAGAAGTAGAGGCTTAAAAGGCATGCTTCAGATGGCTTCTAATTCTATAGAAGCTCCCTTATAAAACCAAAACAAATGATGTTGATGTTTGCTCTTTATGTAGGAAACCTGATTCTTTATCTCATATTTTCTTTGTTTGCATCTTTGCTAAGGAAATCTGGAACATGTTCTACTTTTCTCACAATACTTGGGGGAATAATGGGAATATATCTTTTGTGAATATGCTTTTTCTTCAAAATCGCAAAATTAGTAAAACTAGTGCTCTTTTCTGGCATAACCTTTCTACTGAGATTATGTGGGAAATTTGGAAAGCTCAGAATGAAGACCAATTTCAAGGTAGGAGGAGATTGCTTATTGAGTCCTATAAGGGACTCATATTTTATAATGTTGCTATGCAGGTGTTCATCACTATGGAGCTGTCAAAGGGAATTTTTTGGAAATACTTAGAGAATAGGGAAGTTTCTATTGATATTATGGAAGTTAGATATGGTCATATCTGGTAGGAAGGCCACCCTGGAGCATAGGTTTTTTTAAGGGTTCTTCAGGCTTTCAGAGATGAACTTAAAGATGAGCAAAAGACCAATCCTAGTCTACACAAAGGTAAAGAGGTGATTATTGTCCTAATGGAGCAATAGAAGAGCAGTATACCTAGCTTGTCAGTTGAGGAGGTCAATGCGGCTGAGGCACTGGTGACCCTTAGTGATGGTGACAATTATGTTCATTCTGGTTAACTTCTGGCCGATGGTGTTTTTTTGTCTTGGTTCCTTTGTATATGGGTCTGATATATATGGTGGCATCTCTTTTGTTGTATATTTGTAAATTCTACTCTCAAGATTTGTTGTAATTTTTGGTTGTACCTGGAGCTGATGATTTAAGACTGTATCCTTCTTTGGTTCAGGATAGGTTGAATTTGTTTTTGCAGGACCTTCTTGTAGCACAAGGCTGAAACTTTGATATTTCTTATCTGATTTGCTATGTACTATTCCCCTTATATTTAATATAAAAAAATTATCCAATTTTTATCCCATTATTAATTAAATAATATTTTATATTTAATTAATAAAATCACTATTCATCCACTATTTTCCCACACCTATTTCTAGCCTAAATCCTTTAATCACCCTTCTTCTATAGCCCACCTTAGGTAAATAAGTTTAAATATTTATTTACCTAAGTCCACATCCTCATCCCAAAAATTAAATAAAAATATTATTTATTTAATTGTCTATTTTATTCACTTTTCATTAAGTGGGTTAAAATCCATTAACCCTTTAACCCTCTTCTTGCAAATTGAAAATCCTAATTAAATTTCCTTAAAACCTCCACATCCTCCAGGTTGTACAAAGGAATGGGTCCTTTGTACACAAGGCATGGGCCTTTATACATGTGACATGGTCTTGGTACCATGTCACATTGGTCAAAGGATTTTCCCATCCCTCAAGGGTATTCCAAAGTAACCCTTCCATCTTGTCCACCCAATTTTCCCAAGGAGAATCTCCAGCCTTGATTTTCTCCTCAATCCATCTCCCTACATCTCCTGCAGCCAAATGAAAACACTTGTACTCCTCTCATCTTCCCATTAATCTCAACCATCATGGGCCATTGATCTCATCCTTTTATCTTGACCATCCAATTTTATAGCCAAAAATATATAAATTGGATGTCATCCCAAGTTATGTAATCAACATCTTAAAAAATGACCTTGTGTTGCTAGCAAGAGCACTCATATATCAACATCCTTGAGCATGACCATCATTCCATGATACAACAAGAGTTAATTTGGTGAGATCTTTTATGTTTTCATAATGTTTTGTTAACTATTATGCTTAATTATGTGTTGATTGTATTTTGGGTAGAATAGGTTAATATTATTTTAGCTTATTTTTGTATGCTCAAAATTTCATGTACAAAAGTTACATATAACCATAAATGAAATGAAATAATGAGATTTTTGTCATCATGTGACAAGTAAATCATGTATATCGAATGAGAAACATCTAGGAGCATAAAGTGTGGTTGACAATGAGTATCAATGTAAGGTGTTGACCTTGGCACGAGAAATATGATAAGATATCTCTAGAAGTATAATAAGAAATTGTAAGCTCATGAGATAAGCATAAGATAAGACATCATAAGGCTCATAAAGCATTGTAGCATATAGGCATGACAAAATGATAATCATGAAGCAACAAAATTAAGGGCATAAGTAGGCATGGTAAGCATATGATAAGTAGACATGAACTAGTGAAAATAAGCATGGAAAACATCATAAGTGTGTAGTATAGGA
>VDFB02263885.1:0-77915 GCA_007258455.2 Sequoia sempervirens
TAGATCAAACAATGACTTAAATATGTAAATTTTGGTTTTGCAATTGAATTATTTTTCTATTTTCAATTAATTTCTAATAAAATTGGTCCATAAACTTTAAATATCGTGAAGTTTTTACTATTTTAATAACTTTTGATCAACATAACATTTTGACAAACCTGATTGCACGAGAAAAACTTCAGACAATTCTTTTCAATTTGAAAAAAAAAAATAATCAGAAAATGATAAGTTTAGGTCATCTTATGCATGTCGTACATGACGATTTTTCAAAACGAACAAATCTGCCTAATAAAAAATTAACAAAAAAAAAAATATTCAATAAAAAATTACAAAAAAATATCAAGAGCAAGCTTCAGTGAGTCATAAAACTTTTCCTAGAAGTATTTAGAAAAATACGATAATTTAAGTCAAAATATGGATGTCGTACACGTGCATGGTATGGTAAAAAAAAATGACTTTTAAACAGTGGTTTTTAGAAATGTCTATTAAAAATGAATTTGTACAATCTGGGTATTGAAATAAATTACATATTTGAAAACTAGACTCCGAGCACTACATTTTATGATTAGTGACTTTTTTAAAGATTTCATCTGTAAGTGCTTCAAATTTTAAGGTCAAATGTGTCAAATACTGAAAATTAGGGAAAACACTTCCACTTTTTGGCCAAAAAGTGGACTCAACTTCTTGCACACACCCTTGTATACTTGGTCATTTTTCTCTTTTTTGAACTATATTGAGGAGTTTAAGAAATCTTGAACACTCCAACATCACTTATGTAATAGGAAGAAAATACATCTAGAATTAGAAACTTTTAGGATTCTTAGCAACTTACCCACATGAGGGGGACATGGGAATGGCAAGAGTGCACACTTAGGAAAAAAATGATAAGGGGAAGGACCCATTAAATTTTTCTTAGGTTGGTTGTCTGTGATGGACAAATAGGACAAGACAACAAAGGCGTGAGGACACAAATGAGTTTTATAATTTTTGAATTGGGTTCCAACACCTTCCTTGAGGATGCATACATTGCCAAAGCCACTATGATTGATCCACACATCACTCTCATCAATCACATGAATTTTCTTAGAATAGATGGTGTGGTTGGCCATAGAAAACAATGGCAAGTCTATTACTTCTCAACCTTGTGATAGGGGGTTCTAGCTAGGATTGATAGTGGAAAAATCCCTCACGTGAATCTTGCCATCTCTCTTGTCACAAATAATCCTAAAGAATAAGAAAAAAGGAAAAGATGTTCTATTAGAGGATGGAAGCCAATTCCTAATTGTTAAGATCTCTTAGATGGATGGGGAAATCCTTTGAATTAAGACCTATCATCCTCTTTTACTAACATAACTCTTACTACTTCTAAGTGATTTGGTTACATTTTTATAGAAAATATCCTTACATATGGTGCAATTATTTTCCACCCATTTTTTTTGAATTAGTATATATACTATTATTGTAAATTAATGTAGATATATATATTTTGTCAAAAAAATACAGTATAAAAGTTATGAATATATCAATAATAGTGATTTGTAAATAATAAATGTATAAATACAAATATACATATGCATATAAAGACAATAAAATATTATTAAAGGTAAATAGCATAGAAGATAATGCAATACACACACAATACCTTCACCTAAAACCCTTATTTCTCCTTAGATAGAGTTGAAGAAGAGTGTGCTCTAGCTCCACTTGATTTTCTCTTTCAATGTATTGATGGAGGAATGTGGTTTCTTATGAAACCAACAACATGGTTATAGGATTGATAGAATGATAGATCAAATGGATAGAATAAGGGTATGATGAAGATAAATAAATAGAAAGTGTAGTAGCATAAGGGTATGATAATGATGGATGAGAGATGCAATAGAATTTTGGGCAGCATATGGATATGAAGACAAAAGATGTCCAAATGGGGTAAGAGGCCTCTAATGTATAGAATTTCTATGAGGGAAATCAAGGGCCAAGATGCATTGGTTGATGGATAGCTAGGATTGATTGAGGATTAGGGTTTTTCTCAAAAGTTGTAGTTATGTAACAAGTGTCACATGAGGGATAAGAGCTAGGTTTAGGATTTGATTAGGGTAACGTCCTTATGTGAATGGTTGAGATTTGGAGATGTAGTATAAAGTTTGGATCATGGATGTGATACAAAGTTAGTTTGACTTTTGTGGCAAGTGTCTAGGTTCAATGAATCTAAACAAGGTCTTAGTTAGTCATGTGACTCTCAATAACTAATTAAATTCTTTAATTAATTTAGACAAGGGTGTTGTGGAAGGATAAATTATTTATTAAAGTGGGAGATAAAGGTGAAGGATAAATTAATTAAACAAATAATAAATATTTATTTAATTAATCACTAGGATAGGGTAAATACAAGTGTGCTTAGGTATGGTCAAATTTTAGGTTTCTACAAACTACACACACATATGTATGTATACATATACATACATATAATAAAATCAAAAGCATTCAACAATACTTTTTTTAGTCTTCGACAAAAATACAAATTCATCTATAAAACGCATAATATAAATACTTTACCATTGCGACCATTGATATAACTTTAGCTCTAATTTTTTTTAAACCAATTGTGAATGTATTATATGGGAGATCTCTAATCTATTTCTATTAAAAATGAGATTAAATTAAGCAAATATAATTGCGTAATGGTAAAATTTGTGTATTCATCTTGTTTTTCATTTAGTTTTTTGTTTGTTTTGAGAGAGCAATTGTGTGTGTGTCTGTGTGTGATGTAATTTTGTTTGAAGTTGAGTGTATTTTTCTAGGTTTTATCTATTCCAATACACACACACACACATTCTCATACATTTATTTGCATCTTATCCCTTTCTACACATCTCCCTATACATATTACATTTATTGTGTTCCTTGTGATTAAAAAAATATTCCTTACATGAACTTTTATTGTTGCATCACCTTGGATCATTTATGCAATGGTAGGATTTATCCCACATCTATTGATCTAACCTCTAAATTCCCAAAATTTAAACTCAAATTCTAGGCAATCTCTACCCACTCCACTAGTCATTCTAAGCTAACTAAACACACATTTATGTGATTAATTGTATTTAAAGGCATTAACTTGCATTAATTTTATGATCCAAGCCTCTCACATCTATTGTCTCTCATCCTAGAGCATTTAAGGAGGAATCATTAGAACAACACTTCAATTTGTTGTATTAAAATGAAACAAAGTTTGCATATTCATTCTAGGGCATTACTAGTTCTTTACTAGTCTTTTGTACCATTATACACTAGTATTTTCCAAAGGTTAATTGATGAGAACTTGTCCCTTACCAATTCAAACAACCCTTTAAAAATGTTCATAAATACTACAAATCTTCATAATAAAACAAATAACAGCAATTTTAGTGAATCATAAAATATAGACACACAATCAAAATAATTAAATTTACATACTAGAAAATAAATGCAGACTAAAAAATAATCTAGAAATATAAACTTAACCTACAAATTTATCATTATTAATTTAAATTAATTATCACTTCTATCCATACATTCGATTAAATTAGCTTAGATTAAGGATAGAAAAAGATTATTTTCCTTTTTGATAAAGTTAAATATGGCTAAGAAGATTGATAAATACGTTGTAAAGTTGCATTACAAGTTAATATTCTCAAAATATTAAAATTATAAAAGACCAAAATCAATGATAGCTTTGCAAATGTGTGAGATTCCTTAAGTTATAACTGAAGTTAAAAATGTCGAAAGCCTGTAATTTATTTTGTAAGACGTTTTGAAACCGCAAGCCGTCAAATTTTATGCAGTTATAAATGTTTAATCTAAAGATTTGGAGTGAAGACAAAGATATCTCTGTTTGCATGGTTTTCTGAACACGTGAAAGACAGCTTTGGTAGGCTGACAATCACAAAACAATTTGTCCATGCTACGTCACCTTTCTATCATAAATTTGTCCCTCCATACCTTTCAAAAAATTTCCCTTTCCTTTCTGAAATTGTTGTCATATACAAAGTATCAGATATTATTTGGAGGGTTTGAAACATGTTTTATTACTTGGGATAGTATTTATAAATTTAATGTTCACAATTAATTATGATTTCAAAGTACAAAATCACGTGCTTTATGTATCAATAAAATATGACAATATATAATTATTGATCTTTTTTTTTTCGATCTTTTTAGACACCTCAACAAAAAATATATTGATGTGACATCATATTAGATGACATTGGCCTCAAACCTTAATTATAAACAGGATCTTTGCTAAGTACATTACTATTCAAATTTGAGAGATTCAAACTTACGATGCATAATTTTGAGAGGTGTGTATGATTGTCGTGATTCATTTAATAAACTAATGGCATACTGCCTTTGTCCATAGGGTATTAATAAATGGTGAAAGTTATTCTCTATATAAAACGTATTTATGATCATTAAATACACATGCATGTCCATCTTGTTATTTAGAGAAGTACTTAGAATATTTTTGAAGTGTGTTGAAAATACAATATATTTTTAACACATGATTATGTAAATAAGCTGCAATTTGAACATGTGACTTGCATTATACTAGTGCATGCATCAATCAGCTATGTAGTATAAGTAGTTATGCTTTAAATTGGAGTAGTTCTCATTTATTTGAAAGAAAATGATATTTTGATATTTTTGACCAATCATACGTGGTATGGATGCATGCATGATGACCACACACATATATTTGATGACCATTAGTACATTTTGTTTCACCCTAATAAATACTCCTAATTGATTTTTATTTCTCAAACTTAATATTTTTGATACCCCCTCTATATGCACTAGCATAATTAAAATACCTCTCTATTTTCACTAGGTATCCTATGTATCTTTTCTTTGTTATTTTTATACCCCTTTTTATTTTCACCTTATAAATCAAGGACATTGCCTACACCTATATCTAACTCAAGTCTAGTTTTAATTGTCATCCTATACATTAAAACCTTGTCATAAAAAAGCTAGATGAGCTAGGACAAATATGTCATTTTATAGAAAACCTTGATTTAAAAGCACTTACACATCTCAAAACCCATACCCTTCCTACACCAGCCATAATAGTGAATCTGCTTCATAATATATATCTCAATTATGGTATAAAAATTAATCTAAATTACAATGGAAATGTTTTAGTGATATGTGGTGACTCTTTTGGGTAGGGTCATGACATTACCAAAAGGTTTCTAGTAACTAGTATGAGGAAACTTGGATAAGATTGTGCTAAAATTGCACAACCTTGGGGTAACTAATATTTTATTTGTTAACTATATTAGAGTTGGGATTAAGCACGCACCCTTGAGATTATGAGGCTTTAACATCATACAAGATTGTGGTGTAGAAAAAAGACATCTTTGTGACCATAGCAAGACTCTAGTCTAGTGAATGGGAATTTCTTTAATTGATTTGTCTAAAGTAATTTGTAGAGGATTTGGAACTCCAATTAATTTTGGGAATATAATATTGGGCCACATTTTGGTTGTTAAAAAACCCCATTATGCATGCATGTGATAAGGTATTTCTTTAGAGAATAATTTCTTAAGTTCAAATGGAATCCTCCATACTCTAATTTTTTAAAGCTCAACTTTGATGGTGTGTCAAGAGGAAATTCAGGAGCTTCAGGGGTAGGTATTTGCATTTGATACTCATTGGGAAATGTAATTGCAACAAGTTCACATCAACATTCAGTAGGCACTAACAATATAGCTGAAGCTCAGGCTGTATTACTAGGGTTGGAAATTGCCTTGAAATTGGGATTTTCAAAAATTATACATGTGGAAGGGGATTCCTTAATGATTGTAAATGCTTGCAAGGAAAAGAAGGTTCAATGTTGGAGCTTAAAATATATTTTGTAGAGAGTTTGGGACTTGGATAAATTCAAGTCATTCATCATTTTGCATACCTATCATGACAGGAATAAAATGACAAACAAATTGGAAAATATGGGATGTGAGGGAAAGGAAGTTGCCTTATTCAATGATATTCAATTGCAAGAACACCCAAAAATAATTGAAATAACTAAGCTCGAAGCAAAAAAATTGGACATGGGTGAAAAAAAGGATTAAAGCATTCGTGGAAGGGGAAACTAGAATGTGTTTGTAATGGTTGAATAACATGTAGATTGCAATAAAAAAGCTAAGCAATCAATTGACAGTTCGTGGAAATCATGGAATCAATGGTGCAATGCACAGGACAGGCTTGATAGTCAAGTGGTGGAGTCGTCATTAGCAGAGGAATGGTTTTAAACTAACATATTGTGTTTTCTTTTGCAGGTACAAAGCCAAATTTCTCATCATTACTTCACAGGGATTTGCATGAATTCTATAGTCTTCTCATGTGGGAAATTTAATGTGTGTCTTGTCATTTCTTCTGAGAGCTGAATTTCTATTTTTGGAGCATGCCATCCATGAGTTAGTAGTGACTGGGAATGCAAATTAGTAAACTACTAATTTAGCAAAGAGTGCATTGGTTAGTGGGATATTATCCTACCAAAATCTATTGGGAAGTGTTGATATCCTTGCAGCATGTCAAGCTGGATCAAAATTGGTATGACATGTGTATGTAGTACTAGGTAATTATTCTGCATTAAATTTTCCAATCTCAAATGTGTGAATAGTGGCATTTAAACATATATCCCAAACTTTCTTGTCACTGCTTTGGAAATGACAAGGGCTTCTACAAAAGAAAATATAGGCATTTGCAGTCTTAGGGTGGTTGCACAGTCTTAGCCAGTGTGTTTGTGGTAGAGTGGTTGTAGTTAGTGTTTCAACTAGTTTCGGAAGGTGGGTGCAACAAAATGGAGTGTTATAAATGGAATTATAGGGTCAAGTTTGTAGTCCGTTGGTGGGAGAGGCCATTTTCAGGGTGCATATAAGAATAACAACTACAACAAGTCTTCAAGGTAAATTGTTCCATTGTATTAAGTTGTGTCAAGACTTTGATAGGGGAGGAAGTGTTGCATACAAATCTTCACGATTAATTTTTCCCTCTAATATTTTGTCCATTTTCATTTCTAATGTTGTAGACCTAGTACAAAATATGCAAGTAGTGCAAGACATTGCAGTGAAGGTGGTGAAATAAATATATTTGGAGAACAATTCGCTACTCCATTATTTCTAGTAGTATGATTTTTGCCAGGGTGAGGGTTATGTAGGTGGGTTGTTCCCAAAACATTTCCTTCATAAGTAGCGTTATACAGGTCCATGTATGAAAAATTTAAGAAATTTTTCATGAATGATATGTCAAGCTATCTCTATGGGTCTCTCGATCGTTACCAGTTTGAAATACGAGGGGAGGCAGTGAATAAATTAAAGAAGAAATTTCATGACATTTCATACCTAAGATCACATGTATGTCTTCAAAGGTTGGATCTAAGGGAGCTAGTAGCAGGTCAAAGAATACAAAGGGTGCAGGGATATGTTCCAGACATGAATGTAGCAGTGCAAGAAGACCAAGGGGAGAATTCAGTCTAAGGTCCGTGTAGGGGTGTATAGTTTAAATTTTCAATCTTATTTCTAAGTAGTTCAAGTCTTATGATGTGTTGGTTGAAAGTTTTGTATACCTTGAGGATATGCAAAATTGTGGTTTCAACCACAGTGTGTGAGAATGATACTCTCCTATTTTCAAAGGGAAGGTTCCCCCTTTGCTTTCTATTTTAATAATTCAGAAATAAACTCTAACTATAAATCTTTTCTAAATCTGGGTGAAACTCTGTCTTGTTCTCTTTTTTCAGAAAAGACACTTATTCTTTTCTCCTATTTCAGAAAAGAATCACAGCTGAAAGCATAAATGATTTATGAGGTAAACAAATAAAGAAGCAAAGTTTCCATAAAGGCACAAAGTCCTCCGTTGCTCCTCCGGGATGGGAGAAAAAATTGAAAGCACAAAGTCTTTGACAACTTACTCTCCTATCAACCTTTTTAGATATTTTTTTGGTAACCAAGTACAGTATGGAGCAGCTCAAAATCTAACTACATGATGCACTTTTAATGCACAAACATAGAAAATAAAAGCAACACAAAGTCTGCAAGTTACCCCCTTTGCTTGAGCGGTCTACAATAGCTTCAAACGTGACAAACAACTCAAAGTCTGCAAAATTGAGCTTGAATCCCTCTTGTATAACACCACAAAACTCACAATCAATATGTAGAAAATGTCGTCACATAACACCTTGAATCAATACAAAGTTTGAAATCAATTTTCCTCTTTTAATTGACTGTAATCTGATTTGTACATCTAAGCTTAAAGTCTTAAAGTGCACATACAAACTAGCAGAGTTTTGTTGCATTGCCAAAAGATGATAATTACAATAGACCCCGTCAAGTATTTATAGGAGAGAAGTCTTGAGAAAAAGGTGGGAGGATCTCAACTAACTTGAGAAATTCTCTCAACCACCATGAATTATTCCAACTACAATCCTAATTTAACTTAACTTGTAGTTGCCTTACATGTATAGACATCCAAATTTGGACACTTAATTTATCCAAATTTATCACTTTTCATCTAAACATCCTCTTATCCAAGTTAATTAAGTAATATTACTATTATTTAATTAATAATTAAATACCTTACCCTCTTTAATCCCTTTTTCATCAAATGAATTAAATAAATATTACATTTATTTAATTCTTCACATGTCATTTTCATCTAATCCTAATCCATCTCCTAATCTCTTCATTAAGGATGTGCACATGCCTAATCCTTGATTAGGATGTGTCACATCCTCCAACTTTTGCAAGTTGGCTTCTAATCCTCATTAACCCCTAAATTCCTCTAATTACTAATTAGTTAAACATAATTAGTACCTTGGTCAACTCTCCCCATCCCCCAATGAATTTTTAATTCCTTTTTATTCACCCTAGGTTCCCTCTCTTCCCCATGTGAATTTTTAATTCACTTTTATTCCTTCTAGAATCCCCTTTTCCCATGCATCTTCTAGAATCTTTGACTTGTCACATCAAGTCACATGTGACAAACTCCCACCTTTTTGGAGACCCTCTCTTATCCATTAGATTCTCCCAAGCATGTGAATTTTTAATTCACATTTATTCTTCCAAGGAATCTTCTCATCTCCCAATGTACTTCCAAGGTACACGTCCTTCCTCCACATCATGTACCTCCATTCCACATCACCTACACATCATCCTACCTTTATCCACTTCACATTCCACATGTCAAAATGTGAGGGCTTGTGAGTCCTCAACTCACCTTAGCCCTTCATCTTGGCCTTGTTGGATGAATCCCAACCATTGAATTCTCTAGAGAATTCAAGTTTCTCTATAAATATCCCATCCTCTAAGGCATTTAGAGGGACTTACCCATTTTGCAACTAAATGCTGCCATTTTGTGCACTCATTTAGCCATCAATTTCATCCATTTGCATCTACATTCAAGCATATAGTTAAATCTTGCATTTAGTCATTTCAAGAGCCATCAAGGAGCATACAAACCAAATCAACATCAAGGGCCAACCAAGGAGTTTCAACTGCAAAGGGGAGGTATATCTATTTATCATCATTTTACACTCTTTCTCTTTGCATTTACAAATTTCTTAGGCTAATCTTGAGGTGTTTCTTTATGTTTTTCCCTTGCATTTTAATTGCTTAGAATAGGTTAGACATTTTGATATCACAACATGTAATTACATTTTACAAAAATGCAAGTGAAAGAAACACTTGCAATTACAATTTTTGCTTTTACATGTAACTTGTCAAAACAGAATACATAAAACATAATAGAAGTAAACTATGTGTTATCCTCTATCAATGAAGTCATCATGTTGCTACAAACTACTCTTTAATCAACTCTCTTTCCTTTTCACAATTCTAAGATGTCTTGATTCACCGTCCTATCTCAATAGACCTGTATAGGAATTCCTTTGCATGTTACTAATTTCCATAGGTAAGAAGATATTTTGATGAAGAATATCCTTTTTAAAGATCTCTTGGAAATATCATCACTTCTCCTTAGCATGAATGTCCTTCAGCTTGTTCAATTATTCTTTACTCTTCACAGATTTTTGTCTAGCTTTCTCATGCTATTATCATTTGTAGTAAGACAACATAACCTTGTCTTTCATTACATTGTTTATTCCATATCTTCATTTGAATTTTCCATCCTATTCCTTTTGTCTTATCATCATAATCTGCCTTATGCTCACAAATTTCTTCATAGAACTGCAATTTGGGTCTGGGAAAACAAATTACAAGTTGCTGATAAAAGCAATTTTAGGTTTGGAAACCAACATTGCAAATGATTTTAGAACATACAAGAGATCATGCTACTTGCAATTTCCTTTTTTGCAGCTTGGTTTTGAGAATGCTATTACAAGTGAAATGACTTGCAATCAGACGTTTTGAAGCTCTTTGCAAGTGACTTGAGTCATACTCAACTGGGTCGGACCTTTCATGAACAAATGCAAGTCGCTTTACTTCACACACGATCTTGTAATCGGGTCTTCAAGGCTCGATTGCAAGTAATAACTTGTCTTTTACTTGTAACTTGTAATTCGGGTCTCAAGACCCCCATTACAAGTGCATATAATTCAAAAAGTGACTTTAAGAACTTATTAACTTGCAATTCGGGCTTTAAGACCCCCATTACAAGTGACATATAATTCAAAAAGTGACTTTAAGAACTTCGTAACTTGCAGTTCGGGTTTTAAGACCCTCATTACAAGTGACATAAAGTAAAAAAGTAACTTAAAAAACACTAACTTGTCGTTCGGGTTTCAAGACCCCCAATGCAAGTAAAATGAAAATTATAAAATGACAAAAAGGTTCTCATTCACTTGCAAATTGGGTTTGAAGGCCCCCATTGTGAGTGACATTAAAACAAAAAGTAATTTAAAAACCATTCACTTGCAGGCCGGGCTTTAAGACCCCCATTGCAAGTAAAGAACAAAACACAAAAAGTTAAAATACTTCATAAAGTGAAATCGGGTCTTGGGGACTTGATTGCAAGTGAATGTATCACTTGTAATATAGAACTTGAAACCCCAAGACTTGCAATGAGGTCTTCAAAACCCGAAATTAACTAAAAACACACCAAAAATGACTCAAAATTTCACGAAAACGAATGAGAGTGAATGAAAAATGTTGGCCAAAAGGACCATAGACCCAAAACTTAAAATTCCCAACATTTGTACCTTGTAATACGTGCCTTGATGCCTAAAAATGTCAAAATTTTGACGGGTTATCTCTAATTTTTGCATCTCAAAAATAAGGGACAACAGTTGGCTCTAACTGGGGAACTGCCTTTGAAAGCGAAGGTAGTAGAATGTTGAATCTCCAAGTGCCTTAGTATCCATTGGGTTTTGGAGTCAAGCAACAAAATAAATAGATGACAAGAAGGATGATATGATTGATGCAAAGCAACTAACTAGAAAACAAGACAAACTTGTGTAACTGCACTTATTGAAAAGGTAAAAACCCACCTAATTAAAACTAGCCAAAAATGGAAACTTCTCAAATGAAACCATTAATTGGTTCTGCAAAATAGCTTCCCTTCTGCAATAGCTTATAGTACCTTGCATGATCACAAGCAACCTCATATGGATGAAGCATGAACAAGGGTACCAAAACTTGATGTAGTACTCTTTTGAAGAAATGAACAAATTCACTTTTCTCTTGAGATGAATCATATGTATTGCTGCTCTGAAATAGATTTTTGAAACCAGACTGTTCTTGCTCAGCTGCAACTGCTTCTTTGGCTTCTTTCTGAAGTATACTGACCAATCTGTAATGGATTGTGAGAAGAAATAGTGATACCCAATTTGTGACTAGCAAGGAAATTTTGAATCGAGCTGATATTATGTAAAGTTTATCAGTAGCTATATAGGGTCTGGTTTACAGGTAGTAGAAGTAATGGAGATTTTGTGGTTCATATCCATTCAAACTATGCTCTACTTATTGTAATTACCTATTATTATTAATATAAATTATAGGCTTACTACCTTTGGCTTAAAAAAAAACTTGTGATTTCATCTTAGATTTATGATTTTTTTTATTATTATAGTATATGCTAGTTGGTTGTTGTTTCTCATATCCCAAAAATTTGAGCAATTTTCTTAGCTAAACCACTTCCTTTGTTTATTTTGTTGCTACCATATATTTAGAATCTATGCTAGATAAAGCAACCATTAGTTGGCTATTTCTTCTCCAACTAGTTGTTTCATTTCCAATATAAAACTAATAACTAAGCAATGAACTTCTACTATCAACATCACCCACCTAATTACCATCACAACACCCCCTAATTTATACAAGTTTTCTAGTAATTTTGTTTCCTTAAAAATAAATTCCATGAAATGTTGACCCTTTCAAATACTTGAAGATTCTTTAGACAACAATCCAATGTTGCACTTCTATATTTGATGAGAATTAGCTCACAATTCATTACATATGTAATGACAAGTCTTGTCTAAGCTATTACATACATGTCAATTTCTTCTTTAGGTGTTTATAAAGACATTCCAACCATCAACATTACACTACTCTCCATAGGTGTTCTTATCAATTTTCTCATATCCATAGAATTCTTTTCAATATAATTATGTTGATTGACATTCAAGTCAAATTAGCACTTTTTTTCACTAGCTTGAACACACACACAAAAGTGTATCTCTCCATGATTTTAATTTCAAATTTAGAATTTAACAATACCTTTGTATCATTTAATAGCTTAGGATAGTTACTTATGACTTGATTTCATCATCAACATATGATACATTTATGACCTTCAAATAATTTATTCTCAACACATAAACTTTCAAATCAATATTTTTATAAAAATAGAAGAGTAGATATTCATGTCAATTCATTGGTACCAAGGTATTGCTGATTGAATTAGTTTGTACAAGGTCTTTCACATATTTCACACTAACCCTTCATTCCTTCAAACCACAAATCCTTTATATGATCCATATGGATATCTTCTTTGAGATCTCCATTGAAGAATACAATTTTGATTTCCATTTGATAATTTTTAAGCCCTCATTTGTACTAACAACAAAAAAAACTTGAATAGATGTGAGTTTAACCATAACTAAAAATTTGTAATGATAATCAATACTTGTTGCTTGTGAATAGCCTTAGGCTACCAATTGAGAATTGTATAATCAGACTTTGCATTTTCTTTGAGGTTTTTCTTGAACCATTTGCACTTAGTAGTTTTCCTCCCTAGAGGAAGTATGGTTAAATTCCAAATCCTTTTATCTAAGAATTAATTGTATTGAGAATACAATGCCTCTTTCTACTTAGCTACATCAAGGCTCTTTAGTGCTTTAGATAAGCTATTAGGATTAGTTGCAAAGCATGCTAAATAAAAGATGATCTAATTATATTTCCTTATTTTAAATGAAGGGTTTTAAATCTTTACTGGTCTTAAAAATTACAATGGAGATTATGTAATTTCCCATTTGCATGCACCACTATCTCCTCATTCTTTTTCACTTAGTTGCATACATTTTCCTTCATCACTACTTTTATTAATCTCTTGATATAGTGGCTAGTACAAGTCAATATTTGGGTTAGTTATAGGATGCATATTATCTCCTTGTTTATTTAGTTTGTTCATTATTTCTTGAAACATTACATCTCTATTGATCATCATTGAATCTTTAGTGAGATAATACACCTTGTAGTCTTTAACTTCTAATAAATATCCAAGAAAGATTCGATTGTAATTTTTCACATACAACTTATTCCTTTTCTCCTCAATAATCATCACATATGTAGCACACCTAAATACATGAAGATGGGTTACCATTAAAATTTGATTCGTAAGAAAAAATTGTAGAATTTTTTAATCACTACTTTAGAAATCTATTACCAAGGTATGATACAATAATTGCATCAAACCAAAATATATTTTATAGTATAGAATACAAAACATGTAGAACATTATGGATCTATTTTCATACACTATCTTGAAGCTCTGCCAAAATCACTCCAACATAGATCTTGTGACTTTAGTCATGATGAAATGTAGAGGTCTTCAAATCACCAATCATAATTCACCCACATTGAAACTATTTTGAAACTTTCAAATCCCTATGTCACCAACCTTTCACAACTACACCTAGTTTCCCTTATAGGTGTGCTGACCCAATTTTCCTTTTAGTACTTTTGACGCCAATTTCCTATCAAGACTGTCCTTACTATTTTAGACACCCATTTCCAAGTTCTTTCACATACCCAAGAACCACCATAGGTTCCCTTAGACCAAACCCTCCAAAATCACACTCCAATGCTGTCCTACTTGGCCAATTAGGCCTATTTTTCAAAGCAACCCCACTCAAATCTCACTACCAACCCAAAAACTCAATTGGGCAGAAATTACCAGATTGCAAAACCACAAATTTCACAACTTGTACTCAGAGATATGCCTTCTAAAACTCCATATCATGAAACCCTCATATTTGCTTGCACATGGTGGGGTCTATTGGAAATCAACTATCCCAAACCAATTTCTCCATAACAAAGCCTCAAACACTTTTTTTTTCTGCACAAACTCAATATACCCTCAAAGGGCACTACCCCCAAGTTTTGCAACCTTTACCACACTCAAACCTCGCTTTTTCACTCAAAAACCCCCTTTTTCACAACTAGGGCTTCCTACAAACCCCATCAACTCCCCTCCCCTGCTCTCAAGAATCACTTGAACCACTAATCCTAACTAATTGGGACCCATTCCACTTAGAAACAACATTTACACAAGGTGGAATAGGTCCTTTTACATTTTAGACCTTAAAAACTTTAACACCCTATTTTCTGGCCAGTTTCAACAAATTGCACAACAAATGCTTCAAGTCTAATAAAATTCCCTCAAACCAATTCTTAAGTAAAATTAGAACGTGTATGTAAAAATCCCAAAGAAAATAATACTGAAAGAGACCTGTACGGAGCCGTACAATGCCACTAAACAGAGATTTTTCTGGAAATTACAGAATTTTGAGAGCCTTTCAATGTCTTTATTCCATCAAACTTCATCAACAACCTCTCAATGAGTTCCAAATACCTTTTTAAATACTTTGCCACCAAAACAAACTGACACAACCTCCAACACCGACTCCTAACCTTCAAGTGACTGTTGGAATTCCAAAGATGCATTTTTTGCAACTTTAGCTTGACAACTTTTTACATCATTTGCAATTTTTTGCAACATTTGCACAAATGTGATAAAGTGAACTCAAATGACCCTCAAATAGACTAAACTGACATAAAAAATACTAGAATGGCCTTGACATGGCCTTATTTCATCTAAATGACTCAAAACCTTCACAAATTCAATCTAAGACCCTCTAAAACATAACTTGAACTTGGTGTTTCTGCACCATACACCCGACCATGAAACTTTTCCAAGTCCCTTGGAAGTATTTAACTCTTTGACCTGCCAAAATAATTTGATTTGATGCTCCTCCTTGTAGTCTTCTATGCTCTACTTCTTGAATCAGCTCCATTTGTTCTTCATCTTCACCTTTGGCTTGAACTTTTCCATGCAAAGTAGTCCTCTTCTTGCCTTATCATTTTGAATCTGCACCTTCATGTTCTGATGTGTCTTCAACTGGTTCATCCATCTTCTTCCACTTTATCCTTCTACTCCATCCATTGCAAAGTAGTTCTCACTTTGTCTTTCTTTTTTCATCTTGACCTTTGGTTTGATTCCCATCAAAGTTGCTATCAAAACAAGGAAATGATAAAGGATTTCCTTAACTCTTTGCCTCTTAACCTTTCTCTCAGCAAATCTTGTTGCTACACATGTCTTTACTCTTGGTTGTCCTACAACCTCTTTTGTTTTCAATTGGAAAAATTCAGTCCCTCTCTTGACTTCATCATGCTTTCTTAACTCATCTTGCATCTTCACAAGGATTTCATTCCTAATCTCTTCTATCTCAAATTTCATCACCAACTCTTCCTCTTTCCTTTCTATCCTTGCATCATTCTTCAATCTAGTTGTATTGGTATCTTCAAGCCATGAAGTGGCTGCACACTCTTCAAGCCTGTCTTCCTCACACCTTATAAACTCTTTTCTACCCTACATAATCACTCTTGCTACCCTGCTTTGTCCCTTATCCTCTTCCACCAATGGAATCAAAAGTAAAAGAAACTCCATCCTTCTCAATTCGATAAATGTTATGCCTTCCATCATACAAGGCAGATCTCTCAAATTCCCATGGTCTCCCTAATATCAAGTAGCATAAACTCATAGG
Organism: Sequoia sempervirens; assembly: GCA_007258455.2. NCBI lineage: Eukaryota > Viridiplantae > Streptophyta > Pinopsida > Cupressales > Cupressaceae > Sequoia > Sequoia sempervirens. The sequence continues at coordinate 16,256 of VDFB02263885.1, forward strand.
TACCACATAAAATAATACTCTATCCTTATAACCACCTATACTGAACTCAACCCAAGATTGATCCTTAACCAAAAGAGAATGTTCATCATTCAACCAAGAAACATTATAGGGTGTTTCATGAGGTATCCTTGCCAAATTCAATTTATCAGCCATTTCTTGTGACACCATGTTATCTAAGCTACCATAATCTACCATTACAGTACATACCTTGCCATTACACTTGTAAGTGGTTTTGAAAAATGCTCTTCTTTGTAGCATCCCCTCTTCAATCAATTCTCTAACCAGGGCATTCATTTTGTCCTTTCTCCAATACAACTCTTGCTTCCTTAGATTAGTATTGTGCTCTGATACCAACTGATGCAATGCATGGGAGGTCTTCAAATCATCAATCACAATTCCCCCACATTGAACCTATTTTGTAACTTTCAAATCCCTATTTCACCAACCTTTCACAACTACACCTAGTTTCCCTTATAGGTGTGCTGACCCAATTTTCCTTTTAGTACTTTTGACGCCAATTTCCTATCAAGACTGTCCTTACTATTTTAGACACCCATTTCCAAGTTCTTTCACATACCCAAGAACCACCATAGGTTCCCTTAGACAAAACCCTCCAAAATCACACTCCAATGCTGTCCTACTTGGCCAATTAGGCCTATTTTTCAAAGCAACCCCACTCAAATCTCACTACCAACCCAAAAACTCAATTGGGCAGAAATTACCAGACTGTAAAACCACAAATTTCACAATTTGTACTAAGAGATATGCCTTCTAAGACTCCATATCATGAAACCCTCATATTTGCTTGCACATGGTGGGGTTTATTGGAAATCAACTATCCCAAACCAATTTCTCCATAACAAAGCCTCAAACACCTTTTTTTCTGCACAAACTCAATATACCCTCAAAGGGCACTACCCCCAAGTTTTGTAACCTTTACCACACTCAAAGCTCGCTTTTTCACTCAAAAACCCCCTTTTTCACAACTAGGGCTTTACAAACCCCATCAACAAGAATCACTTGAACCACTAATCCTAACTAATTTGGACCCATTCCTTAGAAACAACATTTACAGAAGGTGGAATGGGTCCTTTTACATTTTCTTAAAAACTTTAACACCCTATTTTCAGGCCTCAACAAATTGCATAACAAATGCTTCAAGTCTAATGAATTCTTAAGTAAAATTAGAATGTGTATGTAAAAATCCCAAAGAAAATCAAACTGAAAGAGACCTGTACAGAGCCGTACAATCCCACTAAACTACAGAATTTTGGACCCATTCCACTTAGAAACAACATTTACAGAAGGTGGAATGGGTCCTTTTACATTTTAGACTTAAAAACTTTAACACCCTATTTTCAGGCCAGTTTCAACAAATTGCATAACAAATGCTTCAAGTCTAATGAAATTCCCTCAAACCAATTCTTAAGTAAAATTAGAATGTGTATGTAAAAATCCCAAAGAAAATCAAACTGAAAGAGACCTGTACAGAGCCGTACAATCCCACTAAACAGAGATTTTTTTGGAAATTACAGAATTTTGAGAGCCTTTCAATGTCTTTATTCCATCAAACTTCATCAACAACCTCTCAATGAATTCCAAAAACCTTTTTAAATACTTTTCCACCAAAACAAATTGACACAACCTCCAACACCGACTCCTAACCTTCAAGTGACTGTTGGAATTCCAAAGATGCAATTTTTGCAACTTTAGCTTGACAACTTTTTACATCATTTGCAATTTTTTGCAATATTTGCACAAATGTGATAAAGTGAACTCAAATGACCCTCAAATAGACTAAACTGGCATAAAAAACACTAGAATGGCCTTGACATGGCCTTATTTCATCTAAATGACTCAAAACCTTCACAAATTCAATCTAAGACCCTCTAAAACATAACTTGAACTTGGTGCTTCTGCACCATACACCCGACCATGAAACTTTTCCAAGTCCCTTGGAAGTATTTAACTCTTTGACCTGCCAAAATAATTTGATTTGATGCTCCTCCTTGTAGTCTTCTATGCTCTACTTCTTGAATCAGCTCCATTTTTTCTTCATCTTCACCTTTGGCTTGAACTTTTCCATGCAAAGTAGTCCTCTTCTTGCCTTATCATTTTGAATCTGCACCTTCATGTTCTGATGTGTCTTCAACTGGTTCATCCGTCTTCTTCCACTTTATCCTTCTAATCCATCCATTGCAAAGTAGTTCTCACTTTGTCTTTCTTATTTCATCTTGACCTTTGGTTTGACTCCCATCAAAGTTGCTATCAAAACAAGGAAATGATAAAGGATTTCCTTAACTCTTTGCCTCTTAACCTTTCTCTCAGCAAATCTTGTTGCTACACATGTCTTTACTCTTGGTTGTCCTACAACCTCTTTTGTTTTCAATTGGAAAAATTCAGTCACTCTCTTGACTTCATCATGCTTTCTTAACTCATCTTACATCTTCACAAGGATTTCATTCCTGATCTCTTCTGTCTCAGATTTCATCACAAATTCTTCCTCTTTCCTTTCTATCCTTGCATCATTCTTCAATCTAGTTGTATTGGTATCTTCAAGCCATGAAGTGGCTGCACACTCTTCAAACCTGTCTTCCTCACACCTTATAAACTCTTTTCTACCCTGCATAATCACTCTTGCTACCCTGCTATGTCCCTTATCCTCTTCCACCAATGGAATCAAAAGTAAAAGAAACTCCATCCTTCTCAATTCGATAAATGTTATGCCTTCCATCATACAAGGCAAATCTCTCAAATTCCCATGGTCTCCCTAATATCAAGTGGCATATACTCATATGTACCATATCAAATAATACTCTTTCCTTATAACCACCTATATTGAACTCAACCCAAGATTGATCCTTAACCAAAAGAGAATGTTCATCATTCAACCAAGAAACATTATAGGGTGTTTCATGAGGTATCCTTGAAAAATTCAATTTATCAGCCATTTCTTGTGACACCATGTTATCTAAGCTACCAGAATCTACCATTACAGTACATACCTTGCCATTACACTTGCAAGTGGTTTTGAAAAATGCTCTTCTTTGTAGCATCCCCTCTTCAATCAATTCTCTAACCAGGGCATTCATTTTGTCCTTTCTCCAATACAACTCTTCCTTCCTTAGATTAGTACTGTGCTCTGATACCAACTGATGCAATGTAGGGGAGATCTTCAAATCACCAATCACAATTCCCCCACATTGAACCTATTTTGCAACTTTCAAATCTCTATTTCACCAACCTTTCACAACTACACCTAGTTTCCCTTATAGGTGTGCTGACCCAATTTTCCTTTTAGTACTTTTGATGCCAATTTCCTATCAAGACCGTCCTTACTATTTTAGACACCCATTTCCAAGTTCTTTCACATACCCAAGAACCACCATAGGTTCCCTTAGACCAAACCCTCCAAAATCACACTCCAATGCTGTCCTACTTGGCCAATTAGGCCTATTTTTCAAAGCAACCCCACTCAAATCTCACTACCAACCCCAAAACTCAATTGGGTAGAAATTACCAGACTGGAAAACCACAAATTTCACAACTTGTACTAAGAGATACGCCTTCTAAGACTCCATATCATGAAACCCTCAAATTTGCTTGCACATGGTGGGTTTATTGGAAATAAACTATCCCAAACCAATTTCTCCATAACAAAGCCTCAAACACTTTTTTTTTCTGCACAAACTCAATATACCCTCAAAGGGCGCTGCCCCCAAGTTTTGCAACCTTTACCACACTCAAACCTTGCTTTTTCACTCAAAACCCCCCTTTTTCACAACTAGGGCTTCCTACAAACTTCATCAACTCCCCTCCCCTGCTCTCAAGAATCACTTGAACCACTAATCCTAACTAATTGGGACCCATTCCACTTAGAAACAACATTTACAAAAGGTGGAATGGGTCCTTTTACATTTTAGACCTTAAAAACTTTAACACCCTATTTTCAGGCTAGTTTCAACAAATTGCACAACAAATGCTTCAAGTCTAATAAAATTCCCTCAAACCAATTCTTAAGTAAAATTAGAACGTGTATGTAAAAATCCCAAAGAAAATCAAACTGAAAGAGACCTGTACGGAGCCGTATAATCCCACTAAACAGAGATTTTTCTGGAAATTACAGAATTTTGAGAGCCTTTCAATGTCTTTATTCCATCAAACTTCATCAACAACCTCTCAAAGAGTTCCATTTTTTTTTTATAAATAATTTTCCACCAAAAAAAATTGACACAACCTCCAAAATTGACTCCTAACCTTCAAGTGACTGTTGGAATTCCAAAGATGCATTTTTTGCAACTTTAGTTTGACAACTTTTTACATCATTTGCAATTTTTTGCAATATTTGTACAAATGTGATAAAGTGAACTCAAATGACCCCCAAATAGACTAAAATGACATAAAAACACTAGAATGGACTTGACATGGCCTTATTTCATCTAAATGACTCAAAACCTTCCCAAATTCAAACTAAGACCCCCTAAAACATATATAACTTGAACTTGGTTCTCCTGCACCAAGTCATCACCCAAATAACCCGTCTTCTCATTATAGTGTTTTTTATATGACAAATAAGTTTGTACATAATTTGATTTATTTTGAGGCTCTCAAATCAATATACCAAAGGTTTTGAAAACTTAAATAGTGCCCAAAATTGTTACAAATAACTTAGAATCTTATTATATTTTATTATGAGTTTGTTAGGTTTGTTCTTGCAAGATTCAAAATTTTCTTCTAATAATTTCTTATGTAGTGACCCACCTTCTTGTAATAGTGAAATTTGAATATCTTCTTTAAAGAAATTCCACCATAAATTGTGGCTCTTTTTTCTTTCTTTAGGTAGTTTTTATTATTTATATTGTAAAAGGTAGGGGGATTTTATGGATTTAATCCCATATATTTTCTTCTCAACTCTTACAATAATAAATCAACTATTGAAAGGAAGTTGGGTAAAAATAAAATAAATGAATTGATACTTAATATTTAGAGGAGAATAATACTAAATAAAATATAGAGCTATCAATTTTAGGAAGATACATCACACATGCAAAGACATGCAAGCAGTGTACACTATATAAAACATATAGTTGATACAATATTTACACTAGGAAAACCCTTTCATGAAAAACTCTACAAAAAAGGATATTCAAAGCATTATTTAGTAATAACAACTTTGGTTATAATGTAATTAGAGTATCCAATCCTTTTCAATAAACATTACCTATCTATAAAGAAATTATAGTAACATGACGTTATAAAATAACAAGTTCATTACATCTCCATCCTAAGCATCCTATATTAACCAACCCCAAAGTTGGAAGCCATGAGTGGTTTCTAAACCCACATGTTGAAACCAAAAACAAGTTTAGATATCCAAATCATGGAAACAATATAATAAACTAAAAAATATGGGATAAAATCACATAAGTGAGTTTCACATTTGGGTTAAAATAAAAGATACCAAAATGAATCATGTTTTAAATTTCCTAGGTTTGATTGAATCTCCTTTGATGTTTTGATTAAAAGGAAAAACAAGTTTTGAAGGGACCTGAAACCCTTTACAAAAGAGACACCAAAAGTTGCTACGGGAATATAACAATCAACCACCAACAACAACCCAACCAACAAAAAACCGACCAACACGGGAGCCGAAAAAAGAAAGAAAACTAACAACCAGCAGCTCCCAACAACAAACAAACCGACTAGAAACCAAAAAAAGAAAGTAAAAGAGAAATATAGAAACTAATGAAGGCCATTCAGAGTTTTGGTCATTTCAACCTATTGGGACTTATGTTTTTCAACCATATCTAGTAGTTCCTATTTTTCATCATCAAACATTTTTTTCCACTCAGCCAAACCTCTCCCAACCAACACCTTGTCATCAGCATTGAGGGACTTTTTCCCCTTACCCTTAGCCACATGATCTGTCTCCATGAGTTCAGAGAAGTAGACGTATTCTTCCCTAAGATGACTAATTTTCTTGAAAAGTGTCTTCAGGGCTTCAACATTATTCTTGACCGAGACATGACTCACTTGTAGTAAGATTCTAATATCATTATTTAAACTTGTAACATTAGCCTCGAGGGCCTTCAATCTACTCTCACATTTCTCCTTGAACTCATTATGAGAGTGTTCCAACTCCACCAATTTGTCAATGAGGATATCCAGAACAAAGGTCTTCGGGATATTCTGCAAGTTAGCCCTAAGGCCCCTGATTTTAATGTTGATTTTATTGAATTCCTACAATGACCATTTGGCCAACTTGAAGGTACTGGTCGCATCCACCCTAGCCATATCCAACAAGCCAAACATTGAGGTATCCTCCTCATCTAAGTACAAGAAATGCTTTGAAAAAGGATTAATTTTTAGGGGCGGAACCACATTTCCTTTGCCTTTACCCTCCACATTCCGCTCACCAGCCTCCTTATCCAGAGAATCCTTTTGTAAATCATGAACAGGGGAATCCTCCACAGTCACAACATTCACATTCGGGTTATTGCTAACCTCAGCCTTTGTAGGATCCCTGGACACTACTTCAAACTCCTTTTTCTTCAGATTAGCCAGTCTCTTCGGCAACCTTCTTGGTTTATCAACCACATCAACCTTCTTCTGGGCCCCAACCTCATTAGCCCCACCAACAATACCTATATCACTGACCACATCCTCCTTTCTTAGAGAAGACCCATCCGACCCTACCTTCGTGTCTTCACTCCCAGAAATGGCCAATCTCTTGGGGGCCCTGTTAATCTTGGAACCCACCACCTTCCTCTTCTTCGACCCCGAAGCCAAGCCAACCTCATCCTCATTCCATTCTTCCTTCTTGTCTGATGATGACTCTGACTTTGACAACCCAGAAAGGGCAACAAAATCTTCCCCCTTACCAGTGATGGTGGGGGGCGGAGTCAAAGACTGAATATGCTCCATAATAAGCAATATAAGCCATTCATGAAGGATGGGGGACCTCCTGTTCTTCAAATGGGCATACACAAAGGATTCCAATGAAGACAAAAGAAAAAAGGGAAAGGATATGAACAAGCCATGCCTGAAATGATTGAGAAAAGTGAAATGGTGAACAAGAAGCGCCTTAAATCTCCCCTCCAGCGTCATGTACCACATCATCACCTCTGCAACCCTAGCCTAGATCTTCTTCAAGGATTCTCTATCATAACCCCAGTTCTCCAGCTTAACTAAATTTTTTCTTTCACCCTCCTTAAAAAATTGGGTCATGGCTTCCTCATTGCTCTTTTTGTCCTTAAAAAAATTCCTACCCACAGTCGGAAAACCCGTAATAGAAGCAATAAAGTCCTTGTTCACTTCCACCTCCAGTCCCTTCATCACAAGTTTGCGATTATGCCAGATGGAAACAAACTTGGCCGACACATTTAGATCATGCTCATGTAATCTCTCCATAAAAGGAGTAAAATTGCCATGATTGAGGATGTTCCACAGCTTCTTACTCCAAATATCACCATACGAGTCAGGCTCAACGTGATTCCTGTCTCCGCCCATGGGACCCCTAGCAACAAACACCCAACTCTGGTAGAAAAAAACCAGATACAAACCAAAGAGCCAAACAATACCCACAAAGCGTGCCAAATGGGGCATATTACAAGACCATAAAAGCCGTATCAAATTATCCAATGCCATCAATTCTTAAGATGTTCCTAGCATTCTCGGGAATGATAGATCCCTCCTCCCACGAGTGAAATTTTCTAAGACTGACAGGCACATTGGAAAATCAATCAACAAGAGAGTTGCCTTCCCGATACAAATGAGATATACGGGTCTCGACACATGTTTGAAGCATAATTACCGCATCTTTGATTAGTTGATCCATGTTCCAACTTGGGGGAAGCACTCCATTGAGATAATTAATGACATTCATTGAGTCACCTTCCACCCAAATTTTGGAATACCCTTTGTCAATGGCATACTTAACACTTATGAACACAACCTCCACCTCCATGCGATGATTTGTCTAGTTACCCATCTCCTTTGATGTTAATAATAGGTGGGTTTAACCAATTATTTTAGCACTTATACCAACACTTCACTACATGTTAAAATATTGGTAGATGTTGTGTACTTGAATTCAAAAGTTAATCAAATCAAATCGAATAAAATACCAACTATTTGACACCATCACTAGCTAGCTAGTGTAAATTATTGATCTAATCCACAAGCCCTGATTGATAACATTAGGGGTTCAATCCAAACCCCATTGATATACGAGTTTGATCCAAGAACACTGGTAGAAATTCAAGGTTGAATAATAAGGGTGAAAGATATATGTTCATAGATATCCCAAAGGACATATTATGTTCTCATATTAGAATAAGTCTTCCTTTACAAAAAACCATTCACTTTGCTGCGATTTTCAAAAATGGTGCAAAGGTTGGACACATTTAGGTATGTCATCTCAATTTTTTCTTAGAATTTTTCCAACTCTATTTGTACTTATGAATTTACTCATCTTGATATGACTCTAGACATAATTGAAAATATTATTTCCATGTCATATGTTACCACACATTTTTTTTCAGATTTACAACTATGAATAATGTGCATGCATCATCCATGACCAAAGTATTTGTTTCTTCAAAAGCTTTGAAGTGTATAAATTTTGAAAGTAGTGAAAATTATTCTTCAATGGAGGTTCTTTCATTTTCCATTTCTCATGAGACATTTAAATCTCTATCTCTCCCATTCTTACCTAATAATCTACCTTACTTTGTCTAATGGTTGGATTTTGACTTATCATCCATTTCCTATATTACTCTACTCAATCCTAATTTATATGATAGTATAGAGAATATTATAACCTATGTTTTTGATAAAATAAAGAAGGTAAAATAGTCCTCACATGATTGAAAATATAAACATGAATACCAAGGAAAAATTTACCAACAAAGATAAAGAACTAGTTGAGAACAGTGCCATCAATAGTCCATTTAAATTCAAGGGAAGATGTCAAAATAATTATAACAAGAATGTAGATGATTCAAATGAGTCACTCTTACAAAACCATAAGAGTGATAGCCAAAACTAGAAACAACCAAAGAGTAAGATGCCCTCTTGCAAAGAAAAAAGTTAAACTAGTAAGGGATTTGAATGTTGTAAATGAACTCAAGTCTTTATCACATTATACTCCATACCACCACCTTTTATAATTAAATCAACACCCTACAAATATTGATTAGATTTCTCTTTGAAAATCATGAACACCTTGTCTACCACTAGAGTCTTAAAGAAGGAACTTGTAGGAATAATAGTGAGAAGAATATTAACAATTTCACACCAATACTTCACATTTTCTTGAAATAAATTAAGGTAGGATTCACAAGCCCAATTTGAGCATAGCCTACAACATGATGTAACATAGTGACGAGAAATCCTCTAAAAAGTATCTCTAAAAATATACCATGAAGATCTATAAAACACTAGAGGATCTAATACACCAAACTAGAAAATCATATTTCAATTATGTTAGATGGAAGAGGTATGAAATCAAGTATCTTAGATTTAATAGAAATCTCCATCCTATTTTATAATCTAAAGATGTAAAAAAATTTATGCTTGAAACAAATAATGAACATAATAGAACTCCTTGGTGGTGAATACATGAAAAATTAGAATAAAATAATAAACATTAAAAAAATTGAAACGTGTTATTCTAATGCATGTAAACCTTTGATTGAGTATTTGTATAGATGTTCTCTTAACATGGAAAATATGTTGGTGCTCTCATTTTGGTAACATAATGTTAGAATTCATTGGGTTTTTAGATTAACAACATAATATTGCATTGGATATTGATGATGCAAAGGATGTACAAATTTATAGATTTTTTGAGGATTAGATGGATGGTGCACATTAAGTCTTGAATCAAGAGTATGTTATATTATTGAGGGAGTCAATTTGGAGGTGTGGCAAAAATGGAGTTGAATTTTTTTTTAATTTTTTAATCAAAATAATGATTATTAGTGAACTAAATTTGACGAGTGAGAAAACTAGATTGATTGGTGAGTTAGGAGAAGTTAACTATTTGCATGAAATAGTTAACTAAGTGTATGGAAGAGTCAACTGATTTAATAGGTGAGTTAAGTGATTTGGTTGATTAGTTGATTGAGTAGATGAATAAGTTAAGTAATTTTGATTGATTATTTAACTCATGATGTGGGCTTATTGATTATTTTAAAGATAATGTAAGAATATTCAGTGGAATTTAAGATTTTAGTTAATTTATTTATATAAAATAATTCTCTCACTTTAGTTTTTTTTTTTTGATAAAAGGAAAAAAGCCTATAATTATATATATATATATATATAAAGCTTAAAAGATTACAAAAATGCTAGGATTATAGTATTGGCATTGGGATATTCTCTCACTTTAGTTAAATAATAAGAATTATTTAATTAAATGATAATGGATCATGGATTAATGAATATTAGTGATAATAAATTATAGAATAGAATTAAAGAATAATGAGTATGAAAGTAGATTTTAAAAAAATAAAATAAAAGGCACTAAGCCAACTTAATATATTTATATAATAATGTAACATATTATAATAATAAAGTATTTCAAGTTCATAATCAAAATTCTAAGGGAACTTATACGATATCAACTTGATATATCAACAACATCTGCTCCCAAAATGATCATGCTTTCAGGCAAGTTCAATCTTTGTCAAAATTCTAGGGAACCCTATACCATATCAACTTTTTATATTAAAAAACAAATGATTATAAGTTGATTCTAAACTATTCCAAAATGTTCATGCTTCAAATACCATTTACTACTCCAAAATGTTCATGCTTTCAAGTCCCATATTATCTTGTTAGATTCCAAAAACAACTAAATATAAGCTATATCTATAGTGCTCCAAAAAGTTAATTCTTTCAAGCATTTCCTATAGACGAGCTTTCCACCCTTTCCCCTTTGTGCATGCTCTGATGTGTCGGTGGTGTTGAATATGAAATTGCAATAATGCTCATATCTGGTACTTGTGGAATTGGCCTGATCTGATGTGCATTCCTGTTGCTTTCTTCAGCTTGAGACTCTGCACATTTTTCCACCTCTTTTTGTTTTGCCTCTTTCTTGTTGGAGTTTCCTTCATGATGACAATAATGAGTTAGTAGAAATGACAAGGCATGATATTTTTCTTTGAAGATTCTCACCATATCATCTGCTACTTCAAAATGATGTCGAGCTATTGCTCTGTACAGATGACTTGATGAATCATTCTCCAATGATATTTTCATTGCAGTGTATATATTTTTGTTGCAAACCTTGTGATGTAAGTAATGCCTGGGAAAAATCCCACCCACATATGCTTCTCCTTTCCAAAAATTATACTTTTGAATGCTCTTAAGTAATGTGTTATCTTGCAAGAACACTTCCTTGATAACTAAATTTGCAAGCTTAACCATATCCTGATAGTTTGGATTTAGAACCAACACATTTGAAACAAAGATTGACACTGTAGTACCCCTCCGTTTATGCTTATGCTTTCTGTTGATACTTTTTCATACTGTTAGACTTATGATGTTTTGTTGGATACTTTGATCGCTGGTTTTGAGCGATGGTGGATTATTTTGTGACATGATGTTACTTGTTTGGTGACTATTGTTTTCAGATATGATATGATTTAGCGTAGATGTTTACTTTCTGTTGTTTATTGATATGTACATGCTTATGATGGACTAACAACATTTATTTCGTCAGTTTTCTGTGAAGTGTATTGGTGTGGAGAATAGAATCATATCACTCGCTTGCGAGTGCCCTGCGATATCTGTGATTTTCTCTGCACGGTGTGCTTGTTTAATGCTTTATATATATATATATATATTTGTATGCATGTTATTTGCTTGGTTGCAGGATTTGCAGGTACATGACACCGACTCCACCTGTGTAATCAAGTCTGAGCCTGTCAAGACTCAACGGAAATTGTTGATCGGGAGATAGTAGTCTGGTTCACCCTAGCCTAGTCTTTAATCCTGGTCATAGTATTTTGTTTGTTTTCAGTTTTGAGTCATAGGTTGTATTGTTATTTTCTTTTTGGATATATTGTTTGAAAAGAAAATATTGGTTAATTTTTAATGTTGGAATATTGTGCTTTAATTATTATTATTTAATTAATATTTAAATATGAATGAAATTTACTTACTTGATAATTTAATACATTAGTTAGCTTATTTGGTTAAATAGTTGGTCTTAAAAAGATTAAACTATTTTAATTAAATAAATTAATTAATTAAGTAAAATTATTAAGTGTGTAAATTATATTGTATTTAAAAGAATTAGAAAATTGAAAATAAAATAAAATAAATTGCATGGGGATTGAAAATTGATTTTTTTAAATTTTAATTTTAATTAAATAAAATTGGCATGCAAAATTTAATTGGCAAAATTGCCGAGAAGTGGAGAAGATATTTTCTCATAACCACTTCTCGACAAGTGTGCCAGTGCTTTTATGAGGTTGTTGAAAAAATTGTTACGGGAGGTTATTGTGGATCTCGGGAAATCACCGAGGTTGTTGAAAAATTTTCACGGGGAAATTAATAGAGCCTTTGCAAAAAAAAGAAAAATTCTTTTACGGTGCAAAATCTTTATTTCTTTGAAATTGTTCTCTGGTTGTATATTTGTGGAAGATCCCTTAGTGGAGGATCTCTTGTGTTTATTGGAAAAGCTTTTGGGGATTTGTGCGTTACTGGCAAAAGAGTTTCTTCTACAGATAGTCTTCATTATACAGGTATTCTTCTTTTAAAATTTGATTTCTTTTGGAAAGAATCTTGAGAAAATAATAGTTTAGCTTTTCCTTGTGTTTATATTGAAAAATCTGGTAAAGATTTAATTAAACTGTGAAGAAATTCAGTTGTGATAGAAAATAATTTTCTTTTGAAAACTTATTTCAAAACTCTGTGAAATTGAGAAAACAAGAAATAATTTTGAATATGAAACTAAAGTCTGTGTGTGATTTCCTTTGTGAACCCTGTAGAAGGTTATTTGAATTTCCTACTGTAAATTTTTCCAAATGAACTGGAAAATTTGTGTGTATATGTGGATATTTACATTTTAAAATGAATATTTGTTTGATATTCGCCGTCGTACGGACGAATTTTCTAGAATGAAGTTTTGTTCATTAATTTTTTTTATTTAAGGGTTATTATTATTATAAATCGCAGGGTTTTAAAAATTATTATGGCGAAAGAAATTTTGTTTTTATTTATTATGCTTTTGAAGACTGTGTAAAAAAAAAATTAAGAGTTTTATTTTTGTTTAATATTTATTTGGGCCGTGGGGGTTTCTCCCCACAGTCGCCGCCCCTAAGGGAGGCGACAGTGGGAGGTGGCTTCGGTCGCTCCCACGGCCGCCGCCCCTAAGGGAGGCGACGATGGGAGTATCTCCCACCGCCTCCGCCCTTGCACAGAGCGGCGCGGCCATAGCCGACGCCGGCCCTAAGCACTCAGCGCGGCCAGGTACAGGCTGCGGAAGTAAAAGGACTTTATTACTTTTGATTTGAAATTTCATGCAAATTTGGTTACTATTTAAAAGTGAAAGAAATTATAATTCGAATTATATATATGTATATATATATATATTATTTAGAATTAAGAATAATATTTTTTTATAATAATATTTATATGTTTAAATATAAATATTTGATAAGTTTGGGAAGTTATTAAATTAGAAAGATAATTTTGGATATTTTATAATTTCATGAGAAAATTAAAATTGTGAAAGTATAGAAACTGATCATATGAAAATTTGTGAAAATTAGAAAAGTGAAATAAAAGGAAACTAATACATTTTTTTGTATTCAAATAGATTCTTTTTTTTATTAAAACGATTTATAAATATGATGTGTTCAAACTCATATATATGGATTTAGTATATCCAAATGATAGACAAGCATTTTTTTTTAACTGTTTTAATTTTTCTAGTATTGGGAAAAACGGGAAAAAGTTTTTAAAAAAATCAAGTCTTCCAGACCAAAAGGGTAAATGGGGAAATTGTGATTATTAAGATTAAATCTCTTGTGTTTTCTAAGTATGTGTACATGGTTTTGTTGGTGGTTGACACCTGAATTATGAACTTTGTTTGTTGTTCATTATAACGTGTTTAGACTTTTGTATTGATTCTGGTTATGTGTACACTTGTAAACCTTAGACAGAGAACATAGATTCCCATGTTATGTTTAGGGGAGTGGCTATTTGTAAGGGCCGACACACAAAGTGGTGTCAGGGTAACTTACAAATAGTTAACTAAGTCAGTGATAATTAAATGACATAGTAGATAGATTTAAAACTTTTAACAAGATGTGCATGCCTCGCTTATGACTCATGAGCTACTACAGTCATGAGTATATGTTGAGAAGGCCTAGAATGGCAAATTGGAGTCTCGTTACCTTAAGAGACATTCGATTCCGCAACAGTATGCAATAGGAGCCGGGTTTCGTAAGAGGTTGCCAGGGTAACCCAAGGATTGGGGGCCGGAACCTAGGAAGAAACACCAGGGTAACCTTTGCATCGTTGTGATGACACTCCACCTAGAATAACAAATATCCCTATGTTTGTAGAGTAATCAATTGTCAAAATCTGGAAGCAATGTAACCAATAGATTGTTTGTACTAGTATCTAGGGTTAGTAGATTAGGTCTAGGTAACCTTATTACTATCTCCTAGCACGGGGGGTGGACCTACGGGTACCACATGGTTGGGAGGAACGTGCACCTTAATCCGTTGGGTCCCTAGTTTGATCGTAGCATTGAGAGCTTCATGGATGGAGAGCTCGCATATGGATTTCTTCTATACTTTCACCGTTGTATATTGTAAACTTGTATTTGAAAACTTCCCTCAAATGTATAAGAGGTGAACAATGTAATTGTATTTGTAACTATTATTTGAACTACCTCATCAAGTTGGATGAGTATTGTAATATCATGTCATTGCAATGTATGGAAAAACATGTTTGTACTTTATTATGTTATCATGAATGGAAATTTATTATGATGTAATGTTTATTTTTATGTTATTAATTAAATATGCAATGCGAAATACTTAAGTCACTTATGGAAAACTCAAAGTAGTGTAACGCCGCTTAACCTAAGAATGTATGCAATTAATTAACTTAGTATTAATACTTAAAAAAAAATTATTTCACCTTTATAACACTTTTGCAACATTCTTAGGTTATTAAGACGGGGCATTACAGACACTAAATCTGAAGGAAAAATTAGTCTTTGTGTTGAAGGAAGCAAAATTTCTTCTCCTATCAAAGTTTTCAAACACTTATAAACAAGTTGGAAATCAGTATTGAGAATATGTGAGAGATGATCTCTTTCCAAAGCTTTGGAGAATGGAAAATCCCACTCTTGAATTGGAAATGGAGCTATGTGATTTCGTGGAATAAATTCCATGATGCAATAACTGAGTGCAACAAAAGTTTGTGATGAATGGCCTATGCACAACACACTACCCAGAAAAATGAGAGTCAAGATAAATGAGTGCAAAAGAAGTTCATGAAAAACCCAAAGGCCCCTGCTCAACACACTACCCAAAGAACTGAATAATGATATTATTATGAGAATTTCCTTAAACAAAAACTCCAATTAATAAAATATTCACCACAATATTGAACCAATAATGTCTTAATAGAGTGCGGAGATATTACACACTATATCTCTTAATGTTCTATCAACCAGATTTTTCTCAAAGTGTACTACTCGAATCAAACAGAATGAATAACAGGTTGTAAAGAAAACAACTAGAATTGTGTAATTAAAATTATATTCTTTTTCTTCTTTGCATAAAGCATACCCAACAAAGAATCCACCGGGATGGAAACCCAAATCTATGTTTTCGTTGACCACACAACACCCACAAAAGTAGACCCCAATAATTACACCATTCTGAGCTTGATATTATATTATTTCAAGCCTACGAATTAACATCCACCATTGTATAATGCATAGTGTCTACACAACCCTTCACTTTAATAGAAATGGAACTCAAAGTTTTTCCAAAAAAATAGAAACTTATTAAAATCCGCCACATGCGAGGATCGTTTTCTCCCACATTTGAACCAACTCAAATTCATGGTGTTCCAGCTATAGACACCCCCAATATTTTAGGACCTGCAAAAATTTGACACTTGATAATTAAAAACATACCTCTGCTACGGTCGATGAGCTGCTTGTTAAATTTTTTTGATCAATTCTTTCCATAGCACATATAATCGTGTGAAAGATTATATCTTCCTTGCTTCAATATTTTAAAGCACATGCCAATTCATGTTTTTGTTCTGCAAATTCCATTTTCTTTGTACAGATTAAGCTTGGTTTAGATACAGAATCCAAAATTCACACACATTGATGCACGACAAGGGATAAATGACTTGACTCTAAGACAATGATTTGGCTAATGTTGTACAACGATAATGATGGCCTTTTCTTAGGAGAACATGTGCAAAAAAAGAAAACCGACAACTTTAGCATTTTAAGATTATCCCCATATGTTTCTATCTTTAGCTTAGCACTCAAAAACTTTCCTCTTTAGACCCATACTAAGTAAATGCCTTCGTGATTAAAATTTTCTTGTATCTGTATCTTCTTGGTATATAGAAACTATTTTATCATATATATACTGTTACCTCCACTCTCCTTCCTAGTAACCATTTCCTTTTCAATATTTATTTTTACATCCGCTGCTAGATCTTGCATATTACTTCAATAAGTTTGTCACAATTTGAATTTGTTCACACCCAGTATTTGCAAATTTATCTTCCACCAGGTTACCCTCCCTATAAGTATGTTTTATCTACATAGACTTGAACTTATCCATCAAGGACCATACCAAATGCATCACATATCTAATTTTCCAACAAAAGATTTTTTTTCCTTACAAGCATTAACAATAATTAATGAATCACCTTCAATTTCCTGTATCTAAGGGTTAATTTTAGGTATGTTAGATTATCAAATATCAAAGAATATAAACCCAAAGAACTATCAAGCACAATGGAAACTAAAATAAATCGATTATACCTGTTATCGAAGCTTCCTTGATTACCTTCATAGCACCTTCTAACTTGTTGATGGTTGCCCTCAGATTGAACATGTGAGCAATTTGAAAATAAAGACTAAGTCCTACACAAGCTTTGAAGGATTTAAATAAAGTCTATGCCTATGCCTATGAAAAAATGACTCTAAAATGCCAAATACTCTAAGCATTAATGCATCAGAATACCGAAATCTATGTGTAATCCCAAAATGTGAGAAAAATAGCATTTTAAAGGAAAATGCAATTTTGAATGGATGGACGAGATCGACTTTCGATAGAAACCTAAAATCAGAGGACAAGATTTAATGTAATAATCCCTAATCAGGGTTAGGGAAAAATAATTAAGTGAGTGGTCAAGATGTCATCTAAGAAAATCAAATCGACGGTGGATAATAGATGAAGATTTTCAAAAATCAAGAAGATAAAGACTGCCTGATTTGTGAGATTTGAAAAATCAAGAAGATAAGAGTTGAACTAAAGATTAGATTTGGAAAATCAAGAATTTGCTCGATTGCTTGATTTTTGGAAGAATATTACCATTTTGAATTAAATTAATTCAAAATATGGATTTTGTGAGATAATAAATAATTGATTTTCAGATTATTTACTAAAATGAACTGACAGTTAAGAATGTGAAATCATTTTAAATAATTAACTTATTTAAAATGAGAGAAATGTTAAATTAGGTAATTAAATAATTAAGATAATTACTTAATTGAGATGATATGATTAGTAATTAAATAAACTAATAAATTCATTTAATTATGAGAATTAGTGACATATTAAATAAATAAATGAAATTCATTTATTTAATAGTCAGGAAGAATAAATGAATAAAGATAATTAAATAAATTTAGAAATTATTTAATTAGAGGAAGACTTAGAAAATTAATGACGTATTTAATAAATAAATAAAGTTTATTGATTTAATAATCACGAAGAATAAAAGGACAAGAATTAATTAAATAATTATGAATTATTCAATTAATAGTCGTATGTGGACCAAGGACATAATTAAATGTCATAATTATGCTAGGACGAAAGTGGTAAAAATAGAGCTTGCAGGCCTAGGTCATTTTTAAGTGTCTACATTTCCAAATCTTTTTTTTGCAACTCTAATGCTAATTGCAATCCATGAAGTAAAGCTTGTGCTTCTGCAACATTATTCGTTCCTTTTAGGAGTTTAATTGACTTTGCTGAGATTAATAATCCTTTTTGATTACTTATAACAATCCTCGCCCTTGAAAAACCTAGATTTCCACATGAAGCACCATCAAAATTTAGTTTGAAATATCTTTCCATTGGTGGAATCCAAAGAATTTTGCTTCTCTCTAATTTGCAACTTGGATTCTGGTGTAAACTTCCCTTGAATGGAGGAGCAATCTTTTTCCACTTTTGCATCATCTTTGAGTCCCAATATGTGAACAGTGATCCCACATGCTTAGTCTTAAGAACATGCACATTTGATATCTCTGCTATTGAAGACTCCAATTTCTCCAACACTTGATCAATTTTCATTCTTTCATTTCAAAAAATTCTTTTGTTCCTTTCCCACCATATGGTCCATAAAACTACATAAGGAATCACTCTCCATATGCAAGTAAACAATGCAGATTTGTACAACACTGGCTAGCTTTAGAATAAATTCCATAAATTTTTTGGTAGTGGGGCATACCAATGTATTTTGTCTTTAATGAAATACCAATAATGAGATGAAAAAGGACAATGAATAAAAAGATGATTTATCTCTTCCATCTCATCTTCACAGAGGACACATTTAAATTGAGCTACAATCCCAAGTTTCATAAGCCTATCACTTGTCAAAACTCTTCTTTTAATGGCCAACCATGAGAAACAACCAGCTTTTGGAAGTACTGAGGAATACCAACAAAAGGATAGGACTCTTTGTGGCTTTATACCTTCCCCTTGATTCATTATTGCCTTATAACCTAATTTAAGTGTATAATCTCTAGTTTTTTATGGTGCCCATAACAACTTATCTTCCTTTCCTAAGATATAAAAAATCCTATCACCTATAATGCTTGTAAAATCTTCTTTTTGACCATTTGGACAAACCATACCAGATACATCTTTCCACTTTACCCTTCCAGTACACTCATCTATGATGTCATAATAGTCACTTACTTTGTCACCCCAACTTGATTTGAGTAGAATTTGAATAGCTTGTAGATTATTATTTGAGTTTAAAGGTGGATGACCTCCCCATGAATCTTCCCAAAAATTTTCCTTTAAACCATCATGAATTTCCCAAGTAAGATATGGGATAACTACCTTTCTACAGTTTACCAAGAAATTCCACATTGTTGAACCTAGTGGCAGATTTGAAACTATAAATTTTTTGCATGGATCCATATTGTCTAAGTACTTGGCTTGCATAACTTTGCACCATTTTTCTTGTGATTTAACATACATGTAGCACACTAACTTTCCCCCAATGCCTGATTTCGTGCTAACAAATTGTGCATACCTGCAACCCCTTTGGATTTTTTTGCACACATATTTTCTAATGAGATAAGAGAGATATTTTTGTTATCAATGTTTCCTTTCCATAAAAAATCCCTGATTATTTTTCAATTATCAAAATGATAGATTTTGGTGCTTTTAACACTGCCATAAAATAATTTGGGATGGCAGAGATGACTGATCTAATCAATAAGATTTGACCTGATAGTGACAACCATCTACCCTTCCAAGATGCTATTCTCTTTTGAATACTATGGATTATGCTAGTCCAATATGAAATTTTATTTGCCCCTAAAAAGAATGGAATTCCAAGATACTTACATGGTAAATCAGCTGTTTGGAACCCAAGAAGATTAACAATTTTCTTTTGTAAGCCTGATTTAATATGAAAAGTATAAATCTTTGATTTCTCCACATTTACTTGTTGACTTGAAGCATGTGAATATTTATCTAATACATATTTGATATGCTTAGCCTTTGAAATTTGAGCTATTCCAAATAATAATGTATCATCTGCAAATAGAGAATGAGTTACAAGTAATTTAGTACAAGGTATTGCAATTCCTTTCCACAACCCCTAAGAATGAGATTGTTTAATTGTCCTACTAAGAGCCTCAACTAATATTATGAATAAAAAGGGCGATAATGGACCCCCTTGGCTCACTCCTTGAGTGGAACTAAAGAAACCTGATGATGTACCATTAATTAATACTGAAAACTTAGCTCTCTTTAAACAAGAAAGGACCCATTTACACCATCTATTGGTAAAGCCAAATTTCTTTCGCACCTGCATAAGAATAGTCCAATCCACTTTATCATAAGCTTTCATCATGTCAAGGTTGATGATAAAGGAAGGAATTTTGTGCAAGGAAATGGAATGCAAAAATTCATGTGCCACTAATGCACCCTCTATTATCTCCCTTCCTGGAACAAAACCCCCTTGCTCTTCTAAGATTAATTTTGGAATGATAGGAAACAAGCAAAGGTTTATTACTTTGGTAAAAATCTTATAAACCGTGTTGCAAAGGGATATAGGCTGAAATTCTGAAAAGGATTTGGGATCCTTAACCTTTGGAATTAATGCAATGTGTGTTACATTAAATTGTTTAAGCATGGATGAAGAAGTTCTAGACTCCTCCAATGCCTTGAGAAGATCATTTCCTATGAAATCCCAACATTTTTGAAAGAATAATGTTGTAAACCCATAAGGACCTGGAGCTTTATCAAATTTGAGTGAAAAAAAACCACTCTCACTTCATCTATAGTAAATGACTTATTGAGTTGTACATTATCTTGTCCAGTGACAAGAGTAGGGATTGCTTGTATCATATACTCTCTATCAGCCCCAATCTGATCTATTTGTTGAATTGGTGCAAATAGTAGATTTGAAAAGAATTTAACCCCTTCATTTTGAATGTCAACTGATGAAATTTTTTGAATGCAAAACACTACATTCTTAGCTTTCTTAACCTTAGTTGACATATGAAAGAATTTTGTATTCTTATCACCTTCTTTAAGCCACAATTCACGAGATTTTTGTTGCCAATACAACTCCTCACACAATACTAACTCTTCCCATTCTACTTGTAAATTTCTTTGTTGCTCAAAAGATTGAGGAATAAGCCCTTGACTTATAATCTACTCATTCACCTCTGCCAACTATTTAGAAACTAAATCATTTTGATGGAATATATTCTCGAACACATGTATATTCCATTGTTTTATTTTGCCTTTCAAAAAATGCATTCTCTTACAAAATATATACATGAAAGATCCTACCTCATACGGGGCCTGCATCCACCAAGTTTTTAATAATGGAAGAAATTTATTATGCCTGAACCACATTGGCTCAAATTTAAAAGAAGTAGTCCACCTTTGAGGTGAATTTTGGGCTTCAATACTAAGGGAAGTAGGGAAATGATCAGATCCTGACCATGGCAATATTTCAGACATTTGAACATAGTTACCTACTACCCAATTTGAGGACATTAAAAATCTATCTAACCATACAGTAATTTGCAAGAAGTCTCATCTCTTGTTTGTCCATGTATACATTCTTTTCTCAGGCTGCACATCAACAAGTGCATTATCATGAACAAACCTATTAAAATCCTCCACTGTTTTATGAGGAGGTATAATTCCTCCTATCTTCTCATGAGGGGACAATATTGTATTAAAGTCTCTTGAAAGTATAAATTTTTCTACCCCTGATTGTTCAAATATTAATTCAAGCTCTTTCCAAAGCTTTTGCTTACCTGCTGTTGAATTTGATGCATACACATTAACCAACAAAAAGGTTGAATCAAAATGGGTAACACACACCAATTTCCAATGTGGGGTATTAGTAATGGATTCAATCTGAACATATTTGGTATTCCACAAACTTAACAATCCCCCAAACGCTCCTTGAGCAACAAAATGACAAGATTTACAAATAGTCCACTTGACAATTATACTTTCATAACTCTCCTTAGACAACTTAGTCTCTTGTAATAGAACAACATCAGCCCCTGATGGATTAATTTTTTGCTTGACCTGGGCTCTTTTGTCAGGGGCATTAATGCCCCTAACATTCCAAGATATGATTTTCATGTCAATCGAGGAGAGCATCCTGCTCCCCTCAATCTTTTCTTTATGCTACCATCCAAGGTTAACTGTACTCCTGAAGTAATTTCCTCCTGCAATTTAACTGCATTTGACTTCCTACCTCTTTTACCAAATGATTTAATTATAGGAAGCTCAAGAGGAGTTTGACTGACAAATAAATGTTTTGAGAAATAAAATTCAGAACCATACAATCCACTATTCTCCTTAACTTCTAAATCATATCTCCTTAATGACTGCTCTACTATACCTTATATGTCATCTGCAATAATTGTTAAAGAAAATGGAAAAATCTTATCACAATTTTCTGTTAAACACTCCCCTTCTTCGTTGACCACTTCCTTAGTAATTTCATGAGTGGATCCTACCAACTTCGCAATGCGGTCTGCCCAAATCTCCAAATTGTCATGCAAACCCAAACCAACCATAGCATCTTCACTATGAGAGGCCATGAATGGAACTCGTGAATCTGAATTTTCTCTGTGACTATCAGAAGTAGGTAACAAAGAATTCTCCCACATTAGCTTTGAGACTATACCATCTAACTGTTGCTCACTTCCTATAGAGAGGCTTGGTATGTACAAGCACAAAGATCTTTCACAAGGTAAAATATTTAAGTTTGTTTTCCATCCCTTTGGTAAATTCACAAAAAAAATGAAACCCTTGCCATTTTCAAAAGATCTAGTATCCTTAAAAGGTTTACTCGCAACCTCTAAATGGGATTTACAAATATGACTCTCTAAGTTCTGCCCCAACATGATAGGAAACAATTCTAAAAGACAAGCTCCCTTCACTAGAAATGTGCCCTTCTTAATCAAATAAGCAAATAGAGGTAAATATGACTTCACCTTAAGGACCCTAGACAAAGATGAAGATGAATTCACTGTCATGATAGTTTGAGCTAAATCAGGAGCACTTTGCTTCACAATTGATTCCAACTCATTTTTATATTCTTGTATATGGCTACCAGATAGAGGTGAATCCCCTAAATCATCAGTACTTTGTACACACTGTTGGGAAGAATGACCCAATATATGGCAAGAAGTGCAAGAATTATTTGGATTCTCAATTAGAATTGCATTCTTCCAGAAACCATGCTTTGATTGAATTCTATTTGATGAGGGAAATGCCTTTAATGTATCTAACAATACACATACCCTAATCGGCTTATTTGGATTTCTAAAAAAATCCATGTCATGACACACAAAAACTCCCAAATTATTAGCAATAGTTTCCACAATAGGTGGTTCCCTATATTCAAGTGGAAGTGTGGGTAATTGGATCCAAAAAGGAACATTATGAATGACAGTAGAAGAAGGATCAAAATTCAGAGTCCATGCTCGAGTAAATAACCTAGAACCTTAAAAAAACCATGATTTAACTTTTAAAATTAAATCTCTCTACAATTTGGTGGTAAAAAACACTATGAAGAAGCCATTACCCTGATCTATGTAAAAAACTTGATTAGCCCCATCCCATTCAGAGAAAAGTAGATCCTTTAAGGTTTCAACAATAGGTAGGAAATTCCAAAACTTACATATTGATGCATGATCTTTGAGATCTTGTATTTGTGCATCTAAAATTTCATGAAGCAAAGAAATTTGGACTAAACCCTCAAATATAGTTTCATTTACAGACTTATGAAGAGGACCCTCTTTACAAACCCATTTCTTGCCTACTTTTTTCTTGTCTACATTTCATTGCACATTATCCATGATTGAAACATTATTTGAAAGAGAGACATTAGGAAAGCAGTTTACAGGATCAACTAATAACAAAGGCTTTACCTTATTATGATGTGCATTCCTCAGTTGCAAATAAAGAACCCGATAGCAATCCTCATGCCTCTAAGCTATACTATTTGGGTATGAAGTAGGTGTATCCACCATGGAAGAAAAAAATTCAGAATTTGGAATGAAGGGAGCTCTAGATCGAATAGGGATATTATTAGGGAAGGATGAAATCTAACATGCAGAAACAACATCTGCCCAAGATTGAGAAACTTCCTTCTGACTAGAATCCAACCCAAAAATATCAGAGGGGGATTTCTTTCCCCGAATAAGCATTCTCCTTGAACAAGCATTACCAATAGGGTGCTTGGAGCCATGGCATAAATCATTGATATGACCATAATAACTCTGTGATCCCCTTGATTGAGCAAAACTCCTCATTTTTGGCCTAGAAAAAGAATTATCCGCTACTGAAGGCAACGATCTATGTGATGCTTCAAATAAAGACTATGCAAAAGCACCCCAGACAGGCTGATCTGAATGAAGAAGAGCCAAAGACAACCCAAAACGGTAAGAATTTTTTGAAAAATTCCCGTTATTGCCAAAAGCTCTACCTCGATATCTGCAGTCCATTTTTCCCCTCTTCTCCATGCTGAATACTGATTAAATTCTATAAGTTCATAGTATGAACGTAGAATTATTTTAGTGTTTTTATTTTAACCCTCTTTGAGATGATGTTTAAAGTAACATTATTTTAAAGAAAATAAAAGTAGTTGAGAATAATTAATTAGAAGAGATGAAGAAATTGATGATATCCCTAGTTAGGTGGAGAAAAGTAAAATTATTTTAAAATAAATTAAAAGTAGCTAAGAAGAATTAATTAGAAGAGATGACGAAATCAATAATATACCCTAGTGTTAGGTGATCCAATCATCTAGCTAAATAGAAACCTAAAGTACTTATTGATTCTTTGAATAGGTGAATAAGCAGGAGGACAACAAGAACAAGTTTGTGGAGGAAGTGAAAGACTATGTGGATGGCCCTAGCCATTTCCTTGAACTCAACTGGATGTTGTTGGAGGAGTCTTGTTGGAGGAGTCCACCTAACACTCTTCCAACCATCATGTAGGGGATGAAGCAGCTAATATACCTGGTCAAGGTTCTGATGAAGACTACAAGGCACTATTGGCCCATGAGAAGAAATTGAATAGAATTTCCTACTTTACCATCAAGGTCATCCATCACTTCATTGTGACTCTTGCTTTGGTGTTGAAGGAGGAAGTCAAGAAGAATGTGCCTAGGAATGATCCTATCTCCAACCAATCTAAAGTGGATGCCTTCAAATTCCTCATTGAGGAATGGGAGAACATTGCAAAGTAATGGTCTATGGCTTGTTTTCCCCTAGGGGTTTTGGGTTTTTATTGTTTTTGTGTTGTTTATGTGGTTCTATTAGTATTTTTTTTTAACAAAAGGCCATAGCCTATATTATATATTATATTCATAATTAGAAAATACATACATAACTAGAATTATAGTATTGGTAAAAACCAAAAGGTGACAGATTAAAACATATTTGTAAAGGTTCCCAAAAGACAATATTTATAAGCTCACTAGATAAACAAAATTGATAGCATACTTATGACCTTATATTCACTCCTCCATAAATCCTTCACTAGTTGATGACTCTCCACCACTATCATTCAGAACCAATCCATTTTCACCTTTCCCTTCGTTGAATCCTACAACATTATCACCCTGCCCTTCATTGAAGCTTGCAACATTATCACCTCGATCTTCATTGTAGATTGCATCATTATTCCTCACCACTGCTACCCTGGTTTTTCCATGCCTAATATGATGAGAAAGTAGGAAGGAAATTGAAAAAAAAAATCTTTTATCACATTCACCATTTGAACCCCCAATTCTTGTGTACATGCAAATTAAGGACTCTATATAACTCCCAAGGATCATCAGTTTTGAGACTTTTTGTTACAACCTCAAAAACTATTTTGAATGCCCGTTTGTGTTTAAAGTAACATTTTGGGAATATGCCTGCAACATATCCCTTCCCACTCTCTATATTATACCCCTGCACGCATTATAGTAAGTTATTCTCCTTAAATAATTTTGGGCAAATATTTTATTTTACCACAATTTCCAACATTTCAAAAGATTGTAGAAAATCTAGAGAGTTTGAAAGGAAGATTGGAAGAAAATGTCTTGGGAATAATAGTCTGGAGTACTCGGCTGCATGATTTCCACTCTAATTATCATCTTAATACTATCCACCACACTTGGACATGAAACTTTGAAGACGTGTGACAATTCAAATTTTGTTACGTCTCCTGAAAACAACTGTTCCCCTTCATGAATCTGTACAGCTACCCTAAGGTTCTTTGGATGTATGACATTGAATATCTCTTGAAAAAGCCTTAAGTTGACTGCAAGCAAATGAAAATAATGACAAATAAAAACACAATAATTTATGTGTTTGTTGTACAACAGTCCTCCAAAATGGATGAAGACAATATTTCAGACCCTAATATAGTAGAAACCAACTAAGATTCCAACTAATAAAGCTAACCAGTGGCAACACCCCAGTAAATGACATCTAGTAATCAACAAAGAAGAATTAGTACCCAAAGACTATACCCCAACAAATCACATTAGAAAACAAAAGAGAAAGGACTAATAGCCAAAGATGAGACCCCAACATATCACAACTGGTATTGAGCAGAGAAAAACTAGTAACCAAAGCAGCACTCCAACAAATCACTTACAAAACACTTACTGTTTCACTTGTAGCAATGCCAAGATGATGCAAACCCACTATAATTTAGCACATAACACATACCATGATAACTGTTAGGCTCCTGATAAGAAACACAATGAAGCATTCTAATGCCACCTTGACCTCATAACTAATGCACTTCTAATGACACTTATGATGGGCATGATTGAGGCTTTATTTATTTTGATTATTTTGTCTTTTCATCGGCCAGACATTGAAATTTGCACACATGACACAAGTGATTTAATGCAAATGACACAAGTGATATTGTGTTGGGAATATTTTTGATCATTATATGGTGTGATTTACAGGTAATTAAATCCTGTAACTTGCAAAACAAATAAATATTAGTAGATAAAAACATACAATAGCTTGCCACGCTGCTACCATCTGTACTTTTTTGATTGATCATATCACCTCTGTTGCTGCTTGATGATGTAAAAACAACACTTGTACTTTATTCTCATATCAAGTATGAATTCCTCCCCTCGCTTTGGCTTATTACTTTGGAATAATTGCATTTTAATATGAGATCATCTTTGCTTTATCATCATGACCAGACGTCACTTAAATGTCATCATCCGCACACCAAACTACCCTTGTACATGTCCATCCAAGTTTTTGACACATGCATTGCCTTCATACTTGTCATCCATATACGCCATTTTATATGACACTCCTCCAAATGATATATTCTAACTGTGTGTCACCCTAGATTACTCATTTATCACGTGGGTTTCTCCATTCATAATGCTTTGCAATTCTTGTGTGATATTTTTTAATCCTATATCATATATTATTTCCTCCCGCTCTTGTTCACAACCCCTATTAACTAATTTTTACACCAATTGATTCCCCTCTCTGTATGTATGCTTGATCTGGTATTCCTTCAAAACATCAAGTAATTTCCATATTTGTACAAGGATATAATTGATTTTCCAACTACATTGTTTTCTGTCTTTGCTTGCATTGATTATAACCAAACAATCCTCTTCTATTTGTAATTTTTAATATCTAGATTGATGGCCAGTTGTATGTTGATGCAAACAATTGCAGATGCTGGAGAAACTTGTGTTGTAGAGCTTTGATTTGCTATTGCAAATCATTTTATATTGAATTTTAGAAGTCTTGTAAGGGCTTGGTGCAACCCCTTGTCCTTTTTGAACTTATGTAATCAAATTTGCAAAGTTTAATAGAATATGTGATTGTCGGTTGCTAGTTAAAATTTTGAGTTGAATAATTGTTGCAAGAGATTGTTTGCCTGTGAAGAGATTTACTAGTGATTTTATGTGATCTTTTAAAATTAATTTTCATTGAGTAATTTCTTTTTAATTAGCTCCATACATTAGAAGACAAATCTTTGAGCAACTATCCTTTCAAATTTGGGTCAATATGGTTTAAGGAAAAAAGATTCTTGCATCTTCTTCAACAATGGCCAACCAATACCCCCTTCAAACTTGGCTCAATAATTTTCTAGTTACCAATAAATTCAAATGTGTGAAGGAAAAACTAAAGAAATAGATAAAGAATAGTTTCCAATAAAAAAAATCATTGGAATACTAAATGTCCTACTTGAACAATAAAATAATCAAATTTGGAATGACTAGTTACTCTTTTGAATAAGAAAGAATCATTAAAGAAATCAAATAAATTCATCTTAGAGAAGACAAATACTAGCAAAAAAAATCTAGAGTTATGGTTAAACGAGGGTGATAGAAACACAAAATTATTCCATGATCTAGCTAAATGGAAAATATCTCTAAATACCTTTTCAAACATCTATTGCTCTCAAGGCATCCTCCTATTACATGTCAATGAAATTCATAAATAAGTTGCTTCATACTTAAAAAAATTTCTCTCTACTTCAAATGTGGATCATAGTCCTTTCAGTTTGTTGGAGAACATCCCTCCACTAAACTCTGGTGAATAAAATAAAATGTTAATGGAAATATTTTATTTGGAGGAAATTAAATTAGTAGTATTTTCCATGCACAATTATATGGGCCATATCCCTAATAGCTTGATGACTCTTTTCTTCTAAAAATGTTGGGATTTTTAGGGGAGAGAAATTTTTCTAGCCCTTGAGGAGGATTGAAAAATAAAAACATTCTCAAGGAAATGAATGCAATTTTTTAGCTTTTATCCCCAAAAAAGATAATCCCTCTTATTTTGAAGACTTTAGGCCTATCTCCTTGTGTAACATGATTTACAATTTTTTTCCGAAAAATATGGCTAATAGGGTGGGATCTTTCATAACATAATTTATTTTAGCAAAACAATGTCTCTATACCTAAAAGAGAACCCTTAGAGGGGATTTTTATTGCCCATGATACATTGTATTCCATTTAAAACTATAAGTTTTTGGGGATGGTCATAAAATTGTACATGTTAAGGCATATGATAGGGTAAACTAGGATTTTTATTACAAGTTATCAAAAGGTTTGGTTTCTCCAAGGATTGGTGTAAATAGATACATTCTTGCATTTTGGGTACAATTTTCCAATTATCATCAATGGAAGCTCAACAATATTTTTTGAAACCCAATGAAGGTATCAAGAAAAGAGACCCCTCTCTCCTTTTCTATTCATATTAATGGAAGAGGAACTTCTAGTAGATCAATATCAATTGAAATAAGTAAGAATGATTGGTCTATGATATCCATCTCTAGGATTGTAGTTACCAACACCCTTTTTGCTGATGACACCATTTTATTAAGCAATTCAAAAATTATTGTTGCCAAGGTCATAAAATAGTATTTTCAACTTACATATTATATTGAAGTCAAAGTATTGTTTGGAAAGGGTTTTTGTACACCTTGCATAAGAAAGAATTATTTTAATTATGTAAAATAAATATTTATATATGGTACATCTTTAGAAGATGTGTTGAGCCACATTAAATATTTATTTGGGTCCACTTGTAGGTTTGTTTGTGATATTGGTTAGATATTTTATGTGTGGGTTGCACATGGGAAAAATAGTTAGTATTGGCAAACTTGGTACAAATTTTTTTATGTTGGGCTCAATGGTTTTGTGCACTCATGGTTTTGAGGCACATGGTTTTACCTTACCACTTGTGTGATCTTGAATATAAAAAATATATCACATGTTTAGTGGTTGAGGTTGGGTAGTTTGATTGGGTTATAATTTATATTGAGCTCTTTCTTTCATGCATATGTGAAGCATGGCATGGGATGTGTGATTACATTCTTGGACACATGGAGAATGCACTGTAGGAGCTTTATGTTTCAAAAGTATTCATGGAGACTCTATAAGTGCATTGTAATGTTTTCATTGTTGAATAATACATTGAGTGTGGATGCTTGTAGAGGACATGTTTTTTAATCTTGAAGGTTTTCCAATGGTATATCTTGTTTAATATTGTGGTATGCCTTTAATGTTTGTGTTATGATTATTTTGTAGGCTTGTATGCGTACATTTCTCTCATGGGATTATGTAGGAAATAGTTTGATCAAACTCATAATTTTCTTAATATAATTTTTTATATATACTAAAAACCACTTATTTTGTGGATTCATGTGATAGGAGCAATTTGAATCAATAAGCCAACCATTATCACTAATAGTTTTAGAAAAAGTTAAACAAAGCATCATTATCACCATCATCAAAAGAATTATGTGGAGGAATCTAAACCGTGTTTCTTATTTTTCCTTCTTTATTTATATGTCCTCTCTCTCCATAGTTCCAACATTTTATTATGCTCTTACATAAAGTTTTAAAATTTCCTTTAGATTTTGACCCATATTTTTTCTTATCCTAGATTTAAGATCTTTTTATTTATACCTTCCCCATACATGAAAATAATATTATGATCCTTCATTCATGGATTTCCTTCTCATCTCCTCTAAAATTATTTAGTAATAACAAGGTTACCAATTTTTGGATCTATACCACTACCACTAATGAAAACAATTAGGTTTCTCCAAGAATCAAGTAAATAATAAAATAATAAGATACATTTATCCTCTTCTTCCAACTTAACATCTATAGGATAAATTTGACTTAAAATCAAATCAAACACATTTAAATGGTTTATAACAAAATCACCATCTTTCATTTTTTTGTTACAATGGTGACATCTTCACAATCCAGCCCAACGACACCATCTTTCAATTTTAATGAATACACTCATATTTTGATATACAATATGTTAGCAAGACTTTTTATCTAATGGATATCACCTATCCTCTTTGACAACTTGATTGTAATGATCAATATCACTATAAATATTCAAGAGGACACAATCTACAAGACACAAAAACTTGGTTCCTTGTGCCTTCTTATGTAGTTTCTACCAATATCCATTAAACAAATTTGGTGGCTTCTTTTCTCTTGAAATAGGCAATCACTTATCTATTTCTCCAATTAGATCTTTCATCATCAAATTTATCATCTTCTAACTAGTACCATTGAATTTCTCAATATCCATATGAGAAGTAAAAGCCATATTTTTTAATCCTTTCCATAAATATATGAAATAATAATTTAATAAAATTAAATTTGTAGCTTTAATAAATTATTTCCACATAACCCCAAGAGATAAAAATACAAAAAATAATAAAAAAATCCAAAATTGAAAAGAATCAATAAACATACCATCAAGATGATGCAAGATGTACCCTAGTAAAACCCTCAAAGGGAAAAACCTAGCCTTGAAAAGCACTCACACATTCAATGTATTGACTCATGAACAAAATTAAAATACAATTGCATAGCATTCATGCAATAAGCGACTTCTAAAACATCAATCTCCCTAATTATATGCCATGTAAACAAGTAAATGTGAATCATGTAACCACACATCCCAATCCATGCTTCCTCTCCTCATATGTCCAACTTACAAGATATGCTCAATCAAATTTATCCAACAAGTCAAATGCTATATAAGCCAACCTCATCAACTACTCATGTATTTTATTTATAGAAACAAGCTTGCACAAAACAACCAAGTGGTATTACATAAACCATGCACCTCAAAATTATGAGCTTCAAAAACCATGTCCCCTTCATTTATTTTTTGGTATTAATTTTTTCCTTTTTGGTACTAAGTTTTCCTAATATTAAATATTTTCTCAATGTACAACCCACATTAAATATTCATGTTAATGTTACATAAAACATACAATGTGTCTCCAAAAATTTATAAACCATGTGGTGCATCCACCCCTACATTCCCTAAGGACACAAATAAATATTTATTTTACATTATAAGAATTATGCAAGGTGTATAACATACTTTATCCTAACATTCCTCCACTTTTTGTATACATTGCACAAGGGTACAAAGTAAATTCAAACATCAAGGGAATAATTCCCATAGCCAACATGTACCATCAAATATCCAAGTGTTATATGTGCTCCATCAAGATATGTGTAACAATACCCTTGAGGTGATCACCATTGTAAGCATGACCCCTCTCATCTGCCATCATGTTCCAATGCACAAAAATATAAGATCTAACCAAATAGATGCCACACTAATTATCATATAAAATTGGCAATCCTACCTCAACAAGATGTCCACACATAACCATTAAATCCAATAGTAACAATTTGGCTTGAGTAGGTGATGAGAATTAATCACCATAGATGGAATAGAAGCCATAAGTAGCTGCTAACACACCCAACTAACCTCAAAATTAAGGTGTACTAATCATAACATAAAAACCTTGTGATATCAACATAGCTAACCCAATAAAAATATTGATCACAAGTATTTGTATATACACTATATTGTATTAATAAATAATCCAAGGTAACAAAACATAAACATTTGATGAAAAAATTCAAGACCTCGACACCACATTATAATGAAAACATCCAACAAAACACATGTATGTACAACCTAGAACTTCTATTTCATAGGTAATGTTAAATTTGAAATCAATAAATGAATTCAAAATTCCACCAATATCACATACATAGAAGATGTAGCAAGTTTTTCCTATATAATTCTCTACGACTAATCTACATTGCTCTCCCAAGTTATCCTCACTCAACAAATGAAAGAGATTAAAGAGCCTCCATGTTATTACTAAAAAAAAATGAAGTAAAATAATAACACATTACCATAAACATAGAGATCACAATAACTCTATACACCTCAACTCTAATTTCATGTGAACACAAACCTCCAAGATAAGAACACAAGACCACGTAAAGAGAACCTATAAATCAAAATCATGTAGCATGTCCTACCAATACCTCTAAGTACTCAAGCTATGACATGTGAGATCTCCTTCACAAAACTCCAAATAGAAAAGTCTTATCAACATCCAACCATTCATCTCAAGGACCAAACATATAATGGGAATCAATAGACCATCCAAGATACAAGCCTCTCAAATGGAAGTAAGATCAAACCAAAGGACTCACTCCCAAAACCAGAGGAATAAGCCCAAAACCATCCTCTACACTCCTCAAAATTTGAAATACCTCACCTTTGTGTTAAAAATAGGAAATAAGGTCTGCCTAGAGTAAAATTGACTTGCATAAAACATGGTGTAATGTGACATAAAGATAAAAATTACTCTTATGTGTTCTATATTTCTTATGAACAAACCCATTACATCTTTTAATATCAAGATGCCAATTTTATCTAGTTCCCATTTTAAAACTTTATGTCTTATAAAATAAGAATTTGAAATCCCACATCATCTTAAACTTCAAACTAGGAAGTAAGGTCCATCAAAAATTGAACTACTTGTATCAAATATGATGTGATATCACTAACTAACATCTTTATATTTGATGGGTCAATGAGTTTGACTGCACGGTTGAATCCTAATAACAATATCACAATCTTTATATTTTTTCGATATTCCAATGCTAATAAAACTTGAATTTCTGCTTTATCTGCAAAGTCCAAAAAGAATACCATGGTCAATCGTCCCTGATTCCTTTTCAAGCCTTCGTACATCACGCCATGTTCTGAACTGCGGTCACACCATATCGATCAAGTAAAAGATGAAATCTATTTTGATATGGAGATTGGTATGTGTCATTTCACATGTGACAAAATTAATCCTGATCTCTGGCTATCCTCAACGTTAACTTACATAAAGTTGGGCATAAGAAAGATGCCAAAATTCAAAAGGAAAATGAGAGGTTGCCACGAACCATAGATCCCTGTCTGTTCGCCCATGATCTTATTCTTATAATCTTATTCTTATGAAAGCATTCTATGGTTTCAGTGACTACATTTTGCTTTGTTTTCCTTTGCGGTTCTTAGCTTTGGTTGCCATTCAGGATTTCATTAAGTTTAATACTTTCATTGTAGGGCCAGTTTTAAATGGCACCATTGATGCCCCTTTTAAATCAATGGCTTGCATGATATTTGAAGCCTTGTTAGAATGGAAGATCAAAGGGTTGTGTCATTGGTTAATGGTTTCTCTTAATAGATAGTGGGTCTTGCCTCATGGGAAGACTAAGCATAGTTGAAGGAGAGAATGACACTATTGATTCAATGTGTTGGGACCACCAACCTCCTCTCATAAGGAGTTCTTTTTTGAATCATTTGTGGATATTCTAGCATTGTCCTTGGTCTTCACATAAATTCTATGTTATTTGTTGTTATTTAAATTTTGGTAATTTTATAATATTTGTTGATTTATTCTTTTCACATATAATCTTTTATGGTAATTCAATGTTAAGAAATAAATTTCAAATTTATATACACTTCAAAAATATTTTATTGTAGTAATTTCAACTTTTTTCTCAACATATTCTAGTATGATCAATAATACAAAGGAAAGTAATATCACCGAAATAAAAATTTTAACCAACAATTGTCTCCAAATTAGAAAACCACTTCCTATGGGAATCCACATAGAAAGAGGCTTTAAATTCGATCATCCATACACTCTCACATAAATGCATAGCTAGGATTGCAATAAATACATCACTACATCACCTTGAGAAGTGTACAATTCTAAATAATTATCTAATTCTTTCTTATTCTTCTTCTCCTCCTTGCAATCCTTCTTTATGTGATTTATCTTTTCATAGTTCCAACACCTAATAGGATTTACTATAAAAATTATCTCCCTTTAGATTTGGATTTGTTATCCTTCCTTTTCTTTCCCTTGTCTTTATCCTTCAATATTACTTTGAAAATCAATGTATCCTTGATATAATCTATTTTTCTATCTCAACAACTATTACACACCCTACAATTGTCGTAGTTGCTTTTATAAACATCCATGACATTGAGCGATACTTACAAATTTCCAAATATATACTACAAGAGGCACTAAGTTCTATATCAAGTGGGATGTCTTAATATGTGGATACAATAATAGAAAAAATATTAAATAAGATATAAGGATTTGCAAGATGTATGTCATGTAATTCAAAATGATTAGGATTTACAATTTGGGATTAGCTTGCATGCTCAAACAAACCACCAAGCTTTCAAATGATTGTAGAAGGATCTCCATAAGAATCATAATGTTATCCTCTTCTAATATTGAAGAACCAACTACAATCAACTAATTCAATAGAGATTTAAAGTTGTTGATGTGTGACAACATTGATTCTTTATCAACCATTTGTAGATGAGAGACTTTCCCTACAAGTACAACCTTCTTGTCACATCCTTCATGTCAAACATTTAACATAATGTAATTTAAACCTCCTTAAATATGTTTTTCACACTACTTGCTTGTGACAATTGCATGTCCTTTTGAGCAATATTATGGCTAATGCTTTGACATATTTTTACTCACATCTGGTTACTACATTTCCATTAACAAGTTTTAATTCGGTCCATTAATGATCTTCCATAGACTTTCTCTCCAAGAGTAGCATGTTCATCTTCACCATCCAAGTGAAAGTGTTCTCAATCAAACTTCTCCAACATCCTGATTTTTTCACCTATTTGGTCATCCATTTCAAAAAATGTTAAATTGGCTTAAAATTTGAGGGGTATTTATTTCGTTAGGGCATGATCACAACCTCAAGTTTGAAGGGTAGTCCTTTACACTAGTAAGATTTTATCTCTTATAAACTCTATGTGACCATCCAACTTCACTAATAAACTAAAATATTATTTTATTCTAAACAATTCTTGAATTCCTCGAGACGTTTATAACTACTCATTGTATTATAATTCACCATTTTTTAATTAGAAAAATGAAAGGCAACTTAACACTTACAATACTTTGAAGAAAATAATACATTAGACTTCATGCAAGTTGGAAAGGCTCATTTTCACCATAACTGCAAATCCAATTGAAATAATTAAAATATGTATAAACACTGACTTGTGAAGGGACTGAAAAACCCAAATCAATGAACCCGGACTATTTCTACTATGCAATAAATTACAAGACAAGATGACGATAGATGAGAGTTGAGAGTGGGTCAATAGAGGCTCAAATCTGTAATGGATTTATAAATGTGGGCCATTCAACCTTATATTTATCCTTATTCTACCTATGCTGGATTTATGGAGCTGTCATGGGATAATTATAGGTTTTGTCACAATTTTGGAAGCCATAGATATTTCCTGGTATGAATGTCTACCATGAATCTTCACAAAGGTCCAAAAAACCTGTATCACTTGCTTTAGATTTTGCTCACATAAGTTGAAAAAGAAAATGCTTTATCTGTTGCAGTCCCATAGCTAGTGAGTCCATATAGTTGGAAGGCTTTGAATGAAGATCAAGAAGGAATCTTTATTGTGTCCCAACTCTTAAAGATGTAGAGGCTGCACTATTGATTAAATATAAAGTGAAGCAATAGGTACCACCTTCTAATACTATTATTACATCAACCTCTGATTTAGGCTCCATGTTTAATTCCTTTTCAATTTGTGAAAGCTTCTTAGTCACAATACTGGCTACCGAATTCTGGAGGAAAGATTAATGAGAATATATTTCCTCATGGCTTAAACTGCAGCTTTTCGAGCCCAATATAAATTTTTGCATCATATGCAAGTAGTCATTGTAACTTGATTATTGCTTGCCCTTTTTCAGTATTGACCAACCTCCAATATTGTAAATTCAGAAACAATTTGTATTGATTGTGGTTACAATTTGAATTTTCTTTGAAATAATACCATTTTAAAAACAATATATTCTGTAAAAAGTTACATCAGTCTAAGAGTCAGTCAAAAGCATTAGCTCAAGATAAATTACTCTCCGAATAGCTTTGATGATGGATTAAAATGGAGAAAGTAGGGGTAGAAGAGCATTAAGAATGGCACCTACCCTAGGTATATATCTTTAGTGTTGGAGCTTACCTCTTTGAATAATAAATTTCGTGTCTACATGGCAATATATATAGCTATATAGAAAAGATGAGAACTTTGTAGGGGTTATGGAAATATGTATTAATGTGCAAGAGTTGCCACAAATACACAAATCCAAGGCGCATTGCCAAAAGGTAGGTGAAGAGATTTATTGATGACCTCAACACATTCATTATTACTTATGAGGCCTCCATCTTCACTATTCTTACCCTCTATTGTAGATTTAAAGTCAACATTCAAACTATGTCAACTGGGAATAGTGTTTATGAAAAGTAGAATAGAAAGAAAGTTATAACAAATAGTGTGTATGTTGGTTGCTTTAATAATAAAATCAATGATTTAATGTAGTATTCTACTATAGTTGTTCATCAACGTGTATAAGAAGAAAAAGATAAGCATTCCAAATCTTTGAGGTTTGAAGGTGAATATGATAATATAATAGATGGAGATATTATGAATGGTGGTGTTGTTTTTGAAGGATGCAATGGTTGACCTAGAGACAAATTGTTTCAAAATATTGTTTTGTTTCAAACAATAACTCCTTTGTCATTTTTATCTACTTGGTCATCATCTTCATCTTCTTCCCCATAAAAAGGTTGATTGAGGGGATATAACCACTATATAAAATTAATACATCCCACCTCAATTGCAAATGCATATAGTAATCCTTATGAAACTCAAGAGGCATTGATAGGGATTTTGGTTACTATATCCTTTGAGACTAGTTAGCTAATTGCTTTTCATCTTTTAGAGACATAATTTAAAAATGGTAAATATACAATAAATTTGGAAAAGAAAAAAATGTAAAATATGTGTTTATTAATAATAATGAAGTGATACCAATAGTGGCATAGTGTGATGGTTAAATTGTTGTGTTTTTATTCTTTCCATCAAGGTTCAAACCCCATTGTGGTGTGATTGTTGAGAATTTATAAATTAGGGATGAGGTCCCCGCTCACCGGTTCATAGCTCCAAATCAAAAGCATTTACCCTTGTAATTAAAAAATTAAAAAAATTAAAATGAAATGATGCTTAATAAAGAATCAATTAGATAGTGGAATGTATGATGTTATTCTTCTACAAGAAACCAATTCTTGGTAAATTAAGGTTACTTTGTCTTCCAAAACTAGTTGAAATGGGATTTGTATTAGTTGAAGCTAAGGGTGCATCTAGAGGATTTCTAGTCTTTTGTAATAGAATAACAATTAGAGTATCAAACATCATCACAGGGTCAAATTGATACATGTGAACATCCATTCCACTCAATCCAACTTCTCTTTCTATATCTTTAACATTTATGGTATAAATGGAACAATCCCTCTTTTTGGTTATGATAATTTATGTATCTATGTGGAAGTAGTGGAAGACAAAGCTCCAGGTAAAGTTATCCTTTCAAATTTGAGTCAATGTGGTTTAAGAAAAAAAAAATTGCATCTTCTTCAACAATGGTCAACCAATACCCCTTCAAACTTGGCTCAATAATTTTCTAGTTACAAATAAGTTCAAACGTGTGAAGGAAAATAAAGAAATAGAATAAAGAAAAGTTTCCAATAAAAAAAAATTATCATTGGAATAACAACCGTCCTACTTGAACAAGAATGTAATCAAATTTGGAACATGACCAATTAGTCTTTTGAATAGGAAAGAATCATTAAAGAAGACCTCAAATAAATTCATCTTAGAGAAGAAAACTATTAGAAAAAAAATCTAGAGTTATGGTTAAATGAGGTTGATAGGAACACAAAGTTATTCCATGATTTAGCTAAATGACAAATATCTATACATACCATTTCAGGCATCTATTGCTCTCAAGACATCCTCCTATAAGATCTCAATTAAATTCATAAAGGAGTTGCTTCATAGTTTAAAAAATTGCTCTCTACTTAAAATGTGGATCAAAATCCTTTCGATTTGTTGGAGACCATCCCTCCAATAAAATCTGGTGAATAAAATAGAATTTTAATAAAAATATTTTATTTGGAGGAAATTAAATTAGTAGATTTTCCATGCACAATTATATGGGCTCTATCCCTAATAGCTTGATGGCTCTTTTTTTCAAGTAAAATGTTGGGATTTTTAGGGGGGAGAAATTTGACTAGCCCTTGAGGAGGATCAAAAAAACATTCTCAAGGAAATGAATGAATTTTTTTAGCTTTGATCCCCCCAGAAAAGACAATCCCTCTTGTTTTGAAAACTTTAGGCTAATCGGTTGGTATCTTTCATAGCATAATTTATTTTAGCACAAGGTGTCTTTGTACCCAAAAGAGAACCCTTCGAGGGAATTTCAATTGCCCATGAGACATTGCATTCCATTTTAAACTATAAGTTTGTGGGGATGGTTATAAAATTGGATATGTTAAAGCATATGATAGGGTAAATTGGAATTTTTATTACAAGTTATCAAAAGGTTTCAAGATTTCTTCAAGGTTTGGTACAAATAGATACATTCTTGCATTTTGAGTCCAATTTTTTTAATGATCATCAATGGAAGCTCAATAATATTTTTTGAAACCCAATCAAGGTATCAAGAAAGAAGATCCTTTCTCTCCTTTTCTATTCATATTAATGGAAGAGGCACTACTAGTATATCAATCTCAATTGAAAAAAATGGCCTATGATATACATCTCTAAGATTGTAGTCACCCACTCCCCTTTTTTTGATGACACCATTTTATTAAGTAGTTCAAATGTTATTATTTCCAAGGTCATTAAATAGGTATTTTCAACTTACATATTATATTGAAGTCAAAATATTCTTAGGAAAGGATTTGTGTACACCTTGCAAAAGAATAAATTATTTTAATTATGTAAAATAAATATTTATGTATGATGCATCTTTAGAAGATGTGTTGAGCCACATTAAATATTTATTTGGGTTCACTTGTAGAATTTTATGTGAAATTGGTTAGATATTTATAACATGGACTGCACATGGTAA
This sequence comes from Sequoia sempervirens, assembly GCA_007258455.2. Classification (NCBI taxonomy): domain Eukaryota; kingdom Viridiplantae; phylum Streptophyta; class Pinopsida; order Cupressales; family Cupressaceae; genus Sequoia; species Sequoia sempervirens. The sequence continues at coordinate 56,137 of VDFB02263885.1, forward strand.
AAATATTTAGTATTGGAAAGCTTAGTACCAATCTTTTTATGTTGGGGTCAATAGGTTTTTAAACTCATGATTTTGAAGCACATGGTTTTACCTTATCACTTGTGCAATATTGAATATATAAAATAAATCACATGTTTAGTGGTTGAGGTTGGGTAGTTTGATTGGGTTGTAATTTATATTGAGATTGTTTTGTGCATATGTGAAACATGGCATGGGATGTGTGGTTACATTCTCAGATGCATGGAGAATGCATTGGAGGAGCTTTATGTTTCAGAAGTATTCATGGAGACTCTATAAGTGTATTGTAATATTTTTATTGTTAAATAATACATTGAGTGTGGATGCTTTTAGAGGACATGCTTTTTCCCTCTTGAAGGTTTTTCAATGGTATATCTTGTGCAATATTGTGGTATTTCTTTAATCTTTGTGTTATGTTTATTTTGTAGGCTTGTATGCATGCATTTCTCTCATGGGATTATGTAGGGAAAATTTTGATCATCCTGGTGATTTTCTTAACATAATCCACTTTGGATTATTGTTTCCATGGAAATCCTCTACTATGTCATGAGCTATATATGTTGAAAACCACTTCTTGTGTGGATTATTATGGTAGAAGAAATTTTAATTTATAAGCCAACCATTATCACTAATTGTCATTATATGGAGCCTAATTAGACTCAGAGGTTAATTTTTCCCCTTTTATTGGCACAGTTTTCCCCCAAATTATTTAATAGGGGTTTGGGGGCAGTGCCCCCAAGATGGGGTCAAGGGGTAGCACCCCCTTGCGGGTCCAGGGTTAGGGTTTCCATTGATATTGTATTGTAGCCTTTGCAGTGGTATTGAGTTGCAAGGATTGCTGGTTGTAATCAATTTGATTTGTTGGATAATAATATTGGACTCTCTGTTGGTGGATGTAGCTTGAGTTTGGGTGAATCGTGTTAAAATTGTCTCTTGCTATTATTATTTCTATGTATTTTTCATTCCTCTATTTAATTTTTATCTGCATTTAATTGATATCTTCTGCATGTAATTCCTAACACTAATAGTCTTAGAAAAAAGTTAAGAAAATCATAATTATCACCATCATCAAAAGACTAAACTGTGTTTCTTGTTTTTCCTTCTTTCTTTACATGTCCTCTCTCTCCATAGTTCCAACATTTTACTATGCTTTGACATAAAGTTTTAAAATGTCCTTTTAAAGACTTTGACCCATCTTTCTTCTTATCTTGTTTAAGACCTCCTTTTTATTTCTAGACCTTCCCTATACATGAAAATAATATTATGGACCTTCATTCATGGATTTCCTTCTCATCTCCTCTAAAATTATTTAGTAATAATAAGATTGCCAATTTTTGGCTCTATACCACTACCACTAATGACAACATTTAGATTTCTCCAAGAATCAAGTAATAATAAAATAATAAGATACATTTTTCCTCTTCTCCCAACTTAGCATCTATAGGAGAAATTTGACTTAAAATCAAATTAAATATATTTAAATGGTTTATAACAAAATCACCATCTTTCATTTTTAATTAATACACTCATATTTTGATATATAATATGTTAGTAAGACTTTTTATCTGATGGATATAAATCCTATCCTCTTTGAGAACTTGAATGCAATGATCTCTTGATAAATATTCAAGAGGACTGTAACACCCCTCCATTTTGTTCTTTTGATCGAACAGTGTTCGTATTGTATGTTTTGCTTTGTTAGCACGATGGCTATAAACTTGATTACTTTGACAGCTAATTGTTAAAGCGATGAAAACATTATGTTTTGATGTGATGGTGCTTTAATCAGATGTTTTATTATTTCATGTTATGGATTAAATTAGCATTTATGTGAATTATTGATGTTTATTCTTTGACTATATCATTGATGATTAGATGCGTTAGTTAGCGATATTGTATTGGTGAAGGGGACGGGATCACATCACTTGCATGTGAGCGCCCTGTGATTCCACGATTTCCTCTTCACGGCGTGTTTTAATATATATATATATATATATATGTGTGCATGTTTTGACACTCGTATCGTGTGCAAGACGCAGGTATAGGACATCGACTCCACCTGGTTCCACAGGTCTGAGTGTGTCCCTTGTCCAACGGAAACGATTGGGAGATAGTAGCTAGGTTTTCTATGTCGTGATATCACCCTAGCCATAGTGTGTTGTCGGGTTGTTAGTTGGGATAAGTTATTTTCCTTGTCGTCTCTTCTCTCCTTGCTTGCGTATTTAAATTAGCAAGGTAAATGATGTTTGTTTTATTTAATTTTATTGTCAAAATACATAAAGGAGTGCTTATTAATTAATTAATTAATTTAATTCAATCAATAAATTAATCTAATCATGGATTAGATTTATTTATTGATTAATTAAATTAAAATTAATTGTGTTAGCATCATTAAATATTGAGACAAATAAAAAAAATAGAAATTGCAATTAAATTTTAAAAAAGAAATGATTTTAAATGAAATTGTTAAATTCAATTTCTTTGTGGAAGAAAGGAAATGCAATTATCTTTTTGAAGCATAATAGAATTTTGTTTTAAATAAATATCATGCAAATTGAAAAGGGAAATAGAATTGTTTTATTAAATTTCAAAAAATGAAAATATCTAAATTGGCAATAAATTTTGGTGGGTGAACTCAAATTAGGGGTTTGACAATTTGGAGAAGGAAATGGCATAAGGAAATTCATGTTTTGTTTTAAAATGGGAATTTGGTAATTTGTGGGAGAACAAAAAAAAAAACTTGGGAATTGAAATTCTTGGAGAAATTTTTTTTGAAGAAAGGATTGGAAGAATTTGTTGAAGCAAAATTGATAAAAAAAGAAAGAATCTCCATTGAAGAATTGGAAGCTTGGAGAAAACATAAGGTGCAATTTCTTTAAATTCTTGTGCAAATTGTTATTTGAAAATCTTGTTTTTAAATTGGTTCAAATTGGTTTGGAATTCAAGTTTGAATTAGAGGAAAACCCATGACAAAATCTCCATTCAAGTTGAGCAAAAGAATTCTCAACATATTGTGGAAACAAGGAAAAGATTCAAAAATTCATACTCAAACTATCAATAGGAAATTTGAAATAAACTTGGGGGATTCAAATGGTTTTCTTATGAAAATTTGTGGTTGCTTTGAAAAATCTCCATTTAAATTTGCAAGTATTGTGAAATCATTGAATTGTTGTGTTAAATCTTGTAATTTTCAATGGCAAATTATTTTATTTCTCAGATTGAGCATTTGCTCAATCTGGGTATTGAAAATAAGTATTTTTACAGTCATTTTAATATGACTGTGTGTATATATTTATATATATATGCATATATATATATATATATATGCATATATATATATATATATACATATATATATGGATATATATATATATATATATATATATATATAATTGTATGAGATTTATTGTTATTAAAATTTCGGCGAAATGAAATAAATTTTTTTTTTCCATTCTGGTTTTTACCCAGAATTTCATTTTTTGTTACCAGTCAAAAATTCCCACAAATCCACGAATGGCGGATCACTGTTTTCATTGTGTATGACGTGAGTGGTAGAGGGAAGGGTTATAAACCCTATGGCCACCCCATGGATGGCGACGTCGCTATGGAGGCAGCGCGTCACTGCCTGCACAGGCCGCCGCCCCCATTCATGGGGGCAGTGTCCCCTGTTAGGGCAGGGCCCTAACCCTAGTTGACTTCGCCGGTTTCCTTTTTAAAACGCGTTTCTTTTATTATTATATGTATATTAAATATAAAGTATAAAATATATATTATATTTTATATTTTATATTTAATATATATATATTAATATAAAATTCATTTTATACTGTTTGTTTTTGTTATATATATTTAATTTAAAATATAATGGTATATGTATTTAATATATATATTATATATGTTAATTTGATATTTCATATATATATAATATATATATTATAATATATTTATATTATATTTTAATGATTGGTTAAGTGATTTATATTTAATATTTAACTATTAATTATATATGTATTTTTAAATATATATGTGATAATATGTATATATATACATTGAGTACTTATATATACATGTTCGATTACATAGTCATTTAATATATATATATATATATCTTATATTTAAATGTGTTGTTTTTTTTCTTAAAAAGAGAAGTATTTAATTTATAAATGAGATATTTGCAAAAGATAGATAAAAATTGTTTTGATAAATCATTGTATAGCGAAAGAAAGATTGATTTAATTTATTGCGTTTACTGCGCCAACAAGAAACAAACAAAAAACCAAACCCTTATGTGATTGTGCAAGAACATAGTTTTTTTTAAAATTTGATTAAGTGCACTAATGCGATGAATGATTGGATTTACAAAATCCGAAGGTAGATTATCTTATATTGTTTGCAAACTTCCTTTCGTCATGGGGTGTTCATTCTTGTTGGGATTTGAGTCATATTTTGTACGTCTTCCAAATAGAACCATCTTCTATGTTTTGGGGTGGCTGTCATGTCGATCAACCTTGTTTGCCATGGGTAGTGCGTAATTGTGTCTAGTGTTATATCTGATTATCTTGGACGGGTTTTGTTTACTTCATGTTGTTTTTAGGGATTCATTATCCCTAGGTTGCACTTGAGTACCCTTTTGGTTGTGGCATAGTTCCACGTGTTGCCTTAGAGAAGTGGCTTACATTGAGGGCCGGCACACAAAGTGGTGCCAGGAGATCTCAATGTAAGTTAGTTAATTCAATGGAAACTAAAACAATTGATTAGTATAGGTGGTACCAACATTTAAAAAGATTAATTTTTCCTCGCTCATGGACGGCGCTGTATAGACTTGGGATGAGACAAGAAGGCCCGAGAATGGAAAAATTGTTATCTTGTCCTCGCGAAAGATAACGGTTTCGCATTGGCCTGTACAAATGAGCCAGAGTCGCCCAGATTTGATGTAATGGACCCAGGGAAGATCTATGCAGGATATCCCATGCGACATTGTGATGATGACACTCTCCTAAGTTAACATTATGTTAGTATCTGTGGATGTGATCATTCTATTAAACCGAAGCTGAACCCTTATGTTATGTGATGTGTCATGTTTTTTATCTTTCCAAAGCTGAGTCATGTTGCCTGGTGTTTAGAGGTTGTTATCTTGACCTTAAATCCTTGTTACTATCTCCCAGTACAGTGAGCCTTGGGTATCACTTGGTTGGGTGGAACGTGCACCTTACTCTGTTGCTTTTTTTTTTTTGGCATTTGCTTATGTAGACAAGACTTTCATGTTGGAGAGCTCGTGGGATCCAGTTGCTACCTTGGTTTCATTTATGTTAGTTGCTCTTGTATTTTATTTACCCCTCATTATTATCGAGGTGGAAATTGTAATAAGCAATCATGTTATTGATTTACCTCATTTTGGGAATGAGTGATGTAATTGTAATTGTATAACTTCCGTTATTGGTAACCATGAAGGATCTCATGGTCTTAAATGAAAATATCATGTATGGAATGTATGTGCTTTAATTATTTAAGTGAATGTTGTTATGTTTTATTTCATGCATGTTGTTTTAATTTGTGATCTAAATAATCTTTGTCTCGTAACCTTAGGGGATTGTTGGCTTTGTGTTGTAATCTTACATGTATTTGTAATTAAACAAAAATAAAATTGTGCATTTGTTTAGTAGTTTGCAACTTCCCCTAGGGTTGCGTGGTGGGGCATTACACATGGTATCAGAGCCTAGGTTTAAACACTAGGTACTTTGGGATTATGATGAGCCCATTAAGCTTTAGTTGTGTGGGTTTTAATTGTGTGTTGTGCTTAATACCTTATTGTGTCTATGTAGGATTATGCCTCTCAGGCGTGGAAGAGGTGGGGGTCGTAGACATGGCCATTTAGGTGGTCGCATTGGGGAACAACAAGACCCACCACCACATGTTCCACTTGTTTCTGACCATGAGGAGCAATAGGCTTCTCAGAATATTCAGGGAGATGGAAATCAGAATCCGGATCCACCCAGGATCGAGGACGCTCAGTTGCGTCAGTTGTTAGAGGAGACCATTGCCCGCCTTGGGCCTAGGCAGGAGGTAGAGCCAGTGGTGGTTAGAGAGAGAGAGGTACCAGTTCAGTCTGATGCAGAGATAGCAGCCCATATGAGGGACTTGCTTAGAGCACGACCACCCATTTTCGATGGATTAGGTAGTGGTTTGGAGGCAGAGACATGGCTCATTGACTTGACTAGGTGTTTTGCTATGCACCCTTATGGTAGCAACACTCAAGCTAGGTGCGTTATTATGCACTTGAGGGGATTTTCCTCCACTTGGTGGAGATTAGAGGAGCAGAAGCTCCATCTGGACATTGGTATAGTTTCTTGGGAGTTGTTCCTAGAGCAGTTTCGGGCTAGATTTCTTTCTGAGCATTGGAGGCAGCGTCGAGGGGATGAGTTCCACACCCTTCGACAGATGACCATGTCAGTAGAGATGTATGAGCGTCGTTTCTATGAGCTCAAATAGTATGTGGGCATAGGAGATGACGAGGGTATGTTGGTACAACATTTTCTTAAGGGCTTAAATGCCCATATCAGTGGTGGAGTGCGGGTTTTCGAACCCAGGACCATGGAGGTGGTGGTCGACAAGGCCAGGCTCATTGAGGAGAACCTAGCAATGGCCTTAGGTGGTCATGTAGGAGTGTAGGTGGGCAGTGGTTCAGCAGCTAGGACTAGTGCTTGAGGAGGTCAGCCTCAGGGAGGTGCACCTTCTAGAGCTCAGCAGGGTCCATCTCAAAGTGGTCAGTAGCAGTAGCAGGGTTCCCAGGGGAAACAGAAGGGTTTCCAGCAAAGGCAGGGGGACAGGAGTTGGAGGCGCATGAGATGCTTCAACTCTGAGCAGCCAGCGCAGAGTTCTCATTCATCTTTCAGGGGTAGTGCGCAGTAGTCTAGCACACCACTTGCAGGAAGGGGCTTCGGTAGAGGCACTGGATGTTTTGCATGTGGCCAATAGGGTCACATAGCGAGGATGTGTCCCAATAAGGGCGCATCGGGTTATTCTCAGGGTCCAACGGCGTCAAAGCCGACTGTAGGAGATGCAGGTCGTGGGCATCGAGTATTCACAGCGGTTGACAACCGCCAGGCAGAGCACCAAGGTACAGTTGTTGAGGCTTATGGTATGTTGAGGGGTAACCCAGTTTCTATTCTATTTGATTCTAGAGCATCTGATTCCTTTGTTTCTTCATCTGTCGTGATGCAATGTAGACTGGATGCGGTAAATCAGGTCGATAGGTGGCAGGTAGAGTTAGCTTTGGGTGCAAAATTTGCATCCCTTTCCCTTGTGCCAGAGTGTAGGTTAGAGGTTGGACCTCTCCAAACTACCTTGGACCTTTGTGTTATTCCATTGGGTTCTTATGACGTTGTCATAGGGATGGATTGGCTAGAGGCTCATAGTGCAGTCATTGATTGTCGACGTAAGTCGATTAGATGTATTGGGGCATCTGGTAGAGAGGTAGAGGTAGTGGGGGTTCAGCGGCCGATCTCTTTGAGGATCATCTCAGCTATGTAGTTGAGAAGGTGTGTGCAGCAGGGTTGCCAATTGTTTGCTGTTACAGTGGATGATTTGGATCTAGGAGGTGGAGAAGAGAAGGTCTCTCTTGATAGTCACCCCATCCTTCAAGAGTTTTCCAATGTCTTTCCAAACAAGATTCCAGGGATGCCTCCTCAGAGGGACATTGACTTCAAGATAGACTTGGTACTTGGATCGAAGCCCATTTCACGAGCTCCCTATCGTATGACTACCCAGGAGCTGAAAGAGCTTAGGTTGCAGCTTGAGGAATTGCTAGAGAAGGGTTTTATCCGCCCTAGTGTTTCTCCATGGGGAGCACCTGTCATCTTCGTGAAGAAGAAGGATGGTTCACTTCTGTTATGCATTGATTACCGACAGTTGAACAAAGTGACCATCAAAAATTGGTATCCTCTTCCTAGGATTGACGATCTATTCGATTAGATCAAGGGTGCTACCATCGTTTCGAAGATTGATCTCAAGTTAGGATATCATCAGCTTCGAATTTTCGAGTCAGATATTCATAAGACCGCATTTCGAATGCGGTATGGTCACTATGAGTTCACAGTTGTACCATTTGGTTTGACGAATGCACCCTCAGTGTTCATGAGTCTTATGAATGGGGTATTTTGTACATACCTTGACAGGTTTGTCCTTGTGTTCCTAGATGATATTTTGGTATACTCCAGGATAGTGGAGGAACATGAGGAGCATTTGCGACAGGTATTGCAGTGCTTGCGAGATAATCAGTTGTATGCTAACTTGTCGAAGTGTGAATTCTTTAGTACTGAGGTTCAATACCTTGGCCATGTGATCTCAGGGGCGGGTATTTCAGTGGATCCTGCAAAGATCCAAGCGATCTTAGATTATCTGCGTCACAAATGTGGTCATATAATGAGGCTTCATGGGGGCTAGCGGTTATTAGAAGCGATTTGTGCAGTAGAATTTTGAGGTTAGGGCATCCTATCACCTCCTCTGAGGAAAGGAGATGTTTGAGTGGTCGAGAAGTGTGAGATAACCTTTCAGTGTCTTAAGGGGAAGTTGACCAGTGCACCTATACTGGCGATACCAGATCCTATTGGGGACTTTGTAGTTTGTACAAATGTGTCCTTAGAGGGATTAGGAGCAGTATTGATGCAAGAGGGTCGTGTCATTGCATATGAGTCATGAAAGCTCAAGGATCATGAGCTAAGCTATCCTACCCACGATCTTGAGTTGGCGGCAGTGGTTCATGCATTGATGAGATGGAGGCACTTTCTTCTTGGGCATAGGTTTGAGCTGCATAGTGATCATAGGAGCCTTCAGTATATCTTCACGTAGCCCAACCTTAATGCTAGGCAAAGGCAACGGATGGAGTTTCTCTGTGAATATGACTTCGAAGTGAATTATATCCAAGGGAAGGAGAATGTGGTTGCAGATGCCCTTAGTAGGCGAAGGCATGAGATATCTGAGTTTACTCTTATTGTTGATTTACGGAGTCGAATTCTTTCTGCCCTCCCAGCCGACAATTGGTATCAAGATGTTAGATTGGTAGTAGAGGCAGGAAGACCCCTTGAGGGTAGATATTTAGGATACTCTCTTGATGTTGATGAGATATTGAGACACACGGGATGCATATACGTGCCCCCATCATGTGAGCCTCATGCTTTGGTCATGACTGAAGCACATCATGCACCTTATTCAGCCCATCCAAGGGTGAAGAAGATGTATGCAGATTTGTGTCAATTATATTTTTGGCCAGGGATGAAGTGAGATGTTGTGGATTTTGTGTCGAGATGTCTTGAGTGTCAGCGGGTGAAGGCTGAACACCAATATCCAGTACGGCTTTTGCAGTCACATTTAGTACTGGAGAGTGGAAATGGGATATAATCTCATTGGATTTCATTGTTGGTTTACCCAACTCTTCAAGATGGCATGATGCAATTATGGTGACAGTGGATAGGTTGACGAAGGTAGCACACTTCTCACCTATGCGCTCTTCCTATACCGCATCATCTGTAGCTAGAGTGTTCATGGAGGATATAGTGAGGTTGCATGGTATTCCACATCAGATTATCTCTGATAGGGATCCAGTGTTCACCTCAACTCTATGGACGTCATTACAGCATGCGATGGGAACACAGTTGAACTTTAGTTCAGCTTACCACCTAGAGACAGATGGACAGACCTGAGGTCAATTAGATCCTCAGTGATGCCATGTATGTATGTGATGGACCAAGAAACTACGATGAGGACTACTTTTATTTGGTAGGGTTTGGGTTTACACAATGGCTTTCTCGTGAAATGGATTTGCATGGCTCCATTCCAGACACATGTATGCACTACAATGACTCCCTTGAGTTGGGATTACTAGAGGATAGACAACTTTGGGTCCTAGATGTTGCAAGGATATGGAGCAGCAGGTGGATAGGATTAGAGAGCACTTGGTGGCAGCACAGGATAGGAAGAAGAAGTATGCGAATGCGCATAGAGTGGATCATCAGTTTTCCGTAGGCGATAGAGTCTTCTTGCGTGTGCATCCACGAAAGAGTCTAATCCGTTATGGAAAAGGCTCAAGTTGGTTTCGCTTTGTTGGACCTTCGAGATTCCCTATAGATTGGTCCTATTAAGCCACCGCTCCTTGTTTATCACCCGCCTCGATGTGCACGACACATTTCATGTAATGGCTTCATTGCATTCATCTAGATATTTCATGTCCTGATTGGAATGCTTGCAGTAGAGGATGGCAGTCGGCTTTTGGGAGTCTGTGGTCGCTGTGGAGTGCGTAATTGCCTTCGAGGGCTTAGATATTGATCAAAGATCCAATGGGATCCTAGGGATGACACATCATCCACTTGGGAAGATGCACAGGGATGAGGGAACTTATCCCTATTTGTTTGCAGGCTTCCAGGAGTAAGCTTGACCCTAGGGGGGAGGATGTAACACCCCTCCATTTTGTTCTTTTGATCGAACAGTGTTCGTATTGTATGTTTTTCTTTGTTAGCACGATGGTTATAAACTTGATTACTTTGACTGCTAATTGTTAAAGTGATGAAAACATTATGTTTTGATGTGATGGTGTTTTAATCAGATGTTTTATTATTTCATGTTATGGATTAAATTAGCATTTATGTGAATTATTGATGTTTATGCTTTGACTATATCATTGATGATTAGATGCGTCAGTTAGTGATATTGTATTGGTGAAGGGGACGGGATCACATCACTCGCATGCGAGCGCCCTATGATTTCGCGATTTCCTCTTCACGGTGTGTTTTAATATATATATATATATATATATATATATATATACGAATGTTTCGACACTCGTATCGTGTGCAGATGGCATGTAGACATCACCCACCCTTGCCCGCTGTGTCCGAGCTGTCCCCGGTCCAACCCGGGAAATGATTGGGAGATAGTAGCCAGGTTTTCATGCGACATCACCCTAGCCATAGTGTGTCGCTTCAAGTTGTTAGTTGACAAGTTATTTGTCGTTATTTATTGACGAATTGTCAAAAATACATAAATTAGTGCTTATTAATTAATTAGTTATTCTATCTTAATCAATAAATTAATCTAATCATGGATTAAATTTATTTATTGATTAATTAAATTAAAATTAATTGTGTTAGCATCATTAAATGTTGAAAAAAATAAAAAAATATATATAGAAATTGCAATTAAATTTAAAAAAAAATGATTTTAAATGAAATTGTTAAATTCAATTTCTTTGTGGAAGAAAGGAAATGCAATTATCTTTTTGAAGCATAATAGAATTTTGTTTTAAATAAATATCATGCAAATTGAAAAGGGAAATAGAATTGCTTTATTAAATTTCAAAAAATGAAAATATCTAAATTGGCAATAAATTTTGGTGGGTGAACTCAAATTAGGGGTTTGACAATTTGGAGAAGGAAATGGCATAAGGAAATTCATGTTTTGGTTTTAAAATGGGAATTTGGTAATTTGTGGGAGAACAAAAAAGCTTGGGAATTGAAATTCTTGGAGAAATTTTTTTTTGAAGAAAGGATTGGAAGAATTTGTTGAAGCAAAATTGATAAAAAAAGAAAGAATCTCCATTGAAGAATTGGAAGCTTGGAGAAAATATAAGGTGCAATTTCTTTAAATTCTTGTGCAAATTGTATTTGAAAATCTTGTTTTTAAATTGGTTCAAATTGGTTTGGAATTCAAGTTTGAATTAGAGGAAAACCCATGACAAAATCTCCATTCAAGTTGAGCAAAAGAATTCTCAACATATTGTGGAAACAAGGAAAAGATTCAAAAATTCATACTCAAACTATCAATAGGAAATTTGAAATAAACTTGGGCGATTCAAATGTTTTTCTTATGAAAATTTGTGGTTGCTTTGAAAAATCTCCATTTAAATTTGCAAGTATTGTGAAATCATTGAATTGTTGTGTTAAATCTTGTAATTTTCAATGGAAAATTATTTTATTTCTCAGATTGAGCATTTGCTCAATCTGGGTATTGAAAATAAATATTTTTACAGTCATTTTAATATGACTGTGTGTGTGTGTATATATATATATATATATGGTTATATATATATATATATTTAATTGTATGAGATTTATTGTTATTAAAATTTCGGCGAAATGAAATAAATTTGTCTTTTTTCCATTCTGGGTTTTTACCCAAAAATTTCATTTTTTGTTACTAGTTGAAAATTCCCACAAATCCGCGAATGGCGGATTGCTGTTTTCATTGTGTATGACGTGAGTGGTAGAGGGAAGGGTTATAAACCCTATGGCCACCCCATGGATGGCGATGGTCGTCTATGGAGGCAGCGCCGTCGCTGCCTGCACAGGTCGCCCCCCCCATTCATGGGGGCAGCGTCCCCTATTAGGGCAGGGCCCTAACCCTAGTTGACTTCGCCGGTTTCTTTTTAAAACGCGTTTCTTTTATTATTATATGTATATTAAATATAAAGTATAAAATATATATTATATTTTATATTTTATATTTAATATTTAATATATATATATATTAATATAAAATTCATTTTATACTGTTTGTTTTTGTTATATATATTTAATTTAAAATAGAATGGTATATGTATTTAATATATATATTATATATGTTAATTTGATATTTCATATATATATAATATATATATTATAATATATTTATATTATATTTTAATGATTGGTTAAGTGATTTATATTTAATATTTAAATATTAATTATATATGTATTTTTAATTATATATGTGATAATATGTATATATACATTGAGTACATATATATACGTGTTCGATTACATAGTCATTTAATATATATATATATATATATATATATATATATATATATATATATATTCTATATTTAAATGTGTTGTTTTTTTTTTCAAAAGAGAAGTATTTAATTTATAAATGAGATATTTGCAAAAAGATAGATAAAATTGTTTTGATAAATCATTGTATAGCTAAAGAAAGATTGATTTAATTTATTGGCGCTTATCATACCAACAAAGAAACAAACAAAAAACCAAACCCTTATGTGATTGTGCAAGAACATGTTTTTTTTTAATTTGGATTATGCACTATCAAAGGGAGGAATGATTGGATTTACAAAATCCGAAGGTAGATTATCTTATATTGTTTGCAAACTTCCTTTCGTCATGGGGTGTTCATTCTTGTTGGGATTTGAGTCATATTTTGTACGTCTTCCAAATAGAACCATCTTCTATGTTTTGGGGTGGCTGTCATGTCGATCAACCTTGTTTGCCATGGGTAGTGCGTAATTGTGTCTAGTGTTATATCTGATTATCTTGGACGGGTTTTGTTTACTTCATGTTGTTTTTAGGGATTCATTATCCCTAGGTTGCACTTGAGTACCCTTTTGGTTGTGGCATAGTTCCACGTGTTGCCTTAGAGAAGTGGCTTACATTGAGGACCGACACACAAAGTGGTGCCAGGAGACCTCAATGTAAGTTAGTTAATTCAGTGGAAACTAAAACAATTGATTAGTGTAGGTGGTACCAACATTTAAAAAGATTAATTTTTCCTCGCTCATGGACGCAAGTGCTTGTATAGACTTGGGATGAGACGAGAAGGCCTAGAATGGAAAAATCCTTATCTTGTCCCTGCCAAAGATAACGGTTTCCGCATTGGTTTGCATGTGGGGCCGGGAGTCGTTAGAGGTAACCAGGTTATCTCGAGATGGGGGCCGGGACCTAGGAAGACTTGCGAGGATATCCCATGCGACATTGTGATGACACTTCTCCTAAGTCAACATTATGTTAGTATTTGTGATGTGATCATTCTATTAAATCTGGAAGCTTTTAAACCCTTATGTTATGTGATGTCATGTTTGTATCTTTCCAGTTGAGTCAAGTTGCCTATGTTTAGAGGTTGTTGATCTTGACCTTAAATCCTTGTTACTATCTCCTAGCACGAGGGGTGAGCCTTCGGGTATCACTTGGTTGGGTGGAACATGCACCTTACTTCGTTGTTCTTTTGGCGTTTGCTTATGTGGACGATAATTTCATGTTGGAGAGCTCGTGGGATCCAGTTGCTACCTTGGTTCTTTTATGTTAGTTATTCTTGTATTTTATTTTACCCCTCATTGTTATCGAGGTGGAAATTGTAATAAGCAATCATGTTATTGATTTACCTCATTCTGGGAATGAGTGATGTAACTGTAATTGTATAACTTCTGTTATTGGTAACCATGAAGGATCTCATGGTCTTAAATGAAAATCTCATGTATGGAATGTATGTGCTTTAATTATTTAAGTGAATGTTGTTATGTTTCACTTCTTGCATGTTGTTTTAATTTGTGATTTAATTAATCTTGTCTCGTAACCTTAGGGGATTGTTGGCTTTGTGTTGTAATCTTACATGTATTTGTAATTAAACAAAAATAAAATAAAATTGTGCATTTGTTTAGTAGTTTGCAACTTCCCCTAGGGTTGCGTGGCGGTGCATTACAAGGACACAATCTACAAGACACAAAAACTTGGTTCCTTGTGCCTTTTTATGTAGTTTCAACAAATATTCATTAAACAAATTCGATGGATTCTTTTCTCTTGAAATAGGAAATCACTTATCTAAATTAAATTTTATATATTATTATGAAATCAAATATATCAAACGTGTAAAATTATATATTAATTATGATAAATTTATATTATATATATTATATATTATCATTTTCATAAATATGTAAAAAATTATATTTAGTGTTTCCTTTAAAGTTTAAACATAAAAAAATATAAACTCAAACTATAAAAAAAATATCAATGGTAATTTAAAGTAAATAAATATAATTTTTTACATATTTATGAAAATGATAATATATAATATATATAATATAAATTTATCATAATTAATATATAATTTTTAAAATATAATTTTACACATTTGATATTTTTGATTTCATAATAATATAAATTTATCACTTATCTAAATTTCTTCAATTAGATCTTTCATCTTCAATTTTATCATCTTGTAACTAGTACCATTAAATTTCTTAATATCCATATGAGAAGTAAAGGCCATGGTTTTCAATCCTTTCCATTAATATATGAAATAAAAATTGAAATAAAATTTGAAGCTTTAATTAATTATTTCCACATAGCCCAAAGAGATAAAAATATATATAAAAAAGAATAAAAAATCCAAAATTGAAAAGAATCAACAAACATACCATCAAGATGACACAAGATGCACCCTAGAAAATCCCTCAAAGGGAAAAACCTAGTGTTGAAAAGCACTCACACACTCAATGTATTATCTCATGAACAAGATTAAAATACACTTACATACTCTTCATGCAATGCTTCTAAAATATCAAGCTCCCTAATTGCACCCTATGTAAATAAATAAATGAGAATCATGTAACCACACATCCCAATCCATGCTTCCTCTCCTCATATGTCCAACTTACAAGATATGCTCAATCAACTTTAGCCAATGAGTCAAAGGTTATATAAGGCAACCTCATCAACTACTCATGTGTTTTCTTTATAGAAACAAACTTCCACAAAACCACCAAGTGGTATTACATAAACCACACACCTTAAAATTATGAGCTTCAAAACCCATGTCCCCTTCATTTACTTTTTGGTATTAATTTTTTCCTTTTTGGTACTAAGTTTTCCTAATATTAAATATTTCTCAATGTGCAACCCAAATTAAATATTCATGTCAATATTACATAAAGCATACAATGTGTCTCCAAAAAATTCTAAACCATGTGGTGCATCTACCCATACATTCCCTAGGTACACCACAAAAAATAATAATTTTACATTATAAGAATTATGCAAGGTGTATAACACACTTTTTCCCAACACTCATCCACCTTTTGTACACATTGCACGAGGGGTAAACATTAAATTCAAACATCAAGGGAATAATTCCCATATCCAACATGTACCATCAAATATCCAAATGCTATATATACTCCATCAATATGTGTAACAAAAACCAAGGTGATCACTATTGTAAGAATGACCCCTCTCGTCTTCCATCATGCCAATACACAAAAATATAAGTTCTAACCAAATAGATGTCACACCAATTATCATATAGAATTGTTAATCTTGCCTCAACAAGAATTCTAAACATAACCATTAGATGCAATGGTAACAAATTGGATTGAATAGGTGATGATGATTAATCACCATAGATGTAATAGAAGCCATAAATAGTTGCTAACACACCCAACTAACTATACCTCAAAACCAAGGTGTACTAATCATAATAAGAAAACCAAGTGTGCCATCAACATATCCAACCCAATAAAAATATTGATCACATGTATTTGCATATATGCTATATTGCATAAATGAGTCCTCAAAGGTAACAACACATAAACATGTGATGAAAAACCTCAAGACCTCAACACCACATTATAATGAGAACATCCAACAAAATACATGTATACAACCTAGAACTTCTATTGCATTAGTAATGTCAAATTTGAAATCAATAAATGAATTCAAAAGTCCACCCATAACACTTACATAGAAGATGTACAAATTTTTCCTATGTAACTCTCATATGACTAATCTACATTTCTCTCCCAAATTATCCTCACTCAACAAATGAAAGAGATTAAAGAGCCTCCATGTTGTTACTAAAAAAATTGAAGTAAAATAATTACACATTACCATAAACATAGTGATCACAATAGCTCCATACACCTCAACTCTAATTTCATGTGAACACAAACCTCCAAGATAAGAACACAAGACCATATAGAGAGAACCTATAAATCAAAATCATGTAGCATGTCCTACCAATATCTCTAAGTACTCAAGTTGTGACAAGTGAGATCTCCTTCATAAAACTCCAAATAGAAAAACCTTATCAACATCTAACCTTTCATCTCAAAAATCAAACATATAATGTGAATCCATTGACCATCCAAGAAGCAAGCCTCTCAAATTGAAGTAAGATCAAACCAAAAGACTCATTCCCAAAACCATCCTCTACGACTCCTCAAAATTTGAAATATCACAACTTTGTGTTAAAAATAAGAAAGAAGGTCTTTCTAGAATAAAACTGAATTGTATCAAACATGGTGTAATATGACATAAAGACAAAAATTATTATTATTATGTGTTCTATATTTCTTATGAACAAACCCATTACATCTTTTAATATCAAGAAGCCAATTTTATCAAATTCCCATTTCAAAACTTTGTATCTTTTAAAATAAGAATTTGAAATCCCTAGGAAATAAGGCCCACCCAGAATTGAATCTACTTGTATCAAATATGATGTGATATCACTAAATTTAACATTTTTATATTTGATGATTTAACTGGTAAGATTGAATCCTGATAACAATATCAGGCTCTTTATATTTTTCAGGATGTTCCAACTCTTCTGAAGGTTGAATTTCTGCTTTCTCTGCAAAGTCCTGATTCCTTTTCAAGCCTTCGTACATCACGCCATGTTCTGAACTGCGGTCACATGTGACAAGATTAATCCTCATCTCTGGCTGTCCTCAAAGTTAACTTACAGAAAGTTGGGCATAAGAAAGATGCCAAAATTCAAAAGTAAAATGAGAGGTTGCCACGAACTATAGATCCCTGTCTGTTCGCCCATGATTTTATTCTTATAATCTTGTTTTTCCTTTCTCGTTCGGTCTCCTCCCTTGTTAAAGCATTCTATGGTTTCATTGACTACATTTTGTTTTGTTTCCCTTTGCGGTTCTTAGCTTTGGTTTCCATTCAGGATTTCATAAGTTCAATCCTTTCATTGGAGGGTCAGTTTTAAATAGCACCATTGATGGTCCTTTTAAACCAATGGTTTGCATGATATTTGAAGCCTTCTTAGAATGGAAGATCAAAGGGTTGAAGGTGCCATCTTAATAGATAGTGGGTCTTGCCTCAAGGGAAGACTAGGCACAGTTATTGTAGTATTTTTATCTTTTTTCTCAACATACTCTGTTATGACCAATAATCAAAGGAAAGTGATGTCACCTAAATAAAATTTTCAACCAACAATTATTTTCTAATTAGAAAACCAGAAGGAGGATTCAAATTCAATCATCCATACACTCTCACATAAATGCATAGCTAGGGTTGCAATAAATGCATCACTACATCACCTTGAGAAGTGCACAATTCTAAATAATAATCTAATTCTTTCTTATTCTTCTTCTCCTCCTTACAATCCTTCTTTATGTGGTTTATCTTTTCATAGTAACACTTAATAGGATTTACTATAAAACTTATCTCCCTTTAGATTTGGATCTTTTATCATTCCTTTTCTTTCCCTTTTCTTTACCCTTCAATCTAACTTTGAAAATCAATGTATCCTTGATAGAATCTATTTTTCTATCTCAACAACTATTACACACCCTACAATTGTCGTAGTTGCTTTTATAAACATCCATGACATTAAGTGATACTTACAAACTGTCAAATATATACTACAAGAGGCACTAAGTTCTATATCAAGTGGAATGTCTTAATATGTGAATACAATAATAGAAAAAATATTAAATAAGATATAAGGATTTGCAAGGTGTATGCCATGTATTTCAAAATGATTAGGATTTATAGTTTGAGATTAGCTTGCATGCTCAAACAAACCACCAAGCTTTCAAATGATTGTAGAAGGATCTCCATGAGAATCATAATGTTATCCTCTTCTAAGATTGAAGAACCAACTACAATCAACTAATTTAATAGAGATTTAAAGTTATTGATGTGTGACAACATTGATTTTTCATCAACCATTCATGGATGAGAGACTTTCCCCTACAAGTACAACCTTCTTGTCACATCCTTTATGTCAAACATTTGACATAATGTAATTTAAACCTCCTTTATGTTTTTCACACTACTTGCATGTGACAATTGCATGTCCTTTAGGTTGAGCAATATTATGGCTAATGTTTTGGCATATTTTTACTCTATTTACTACATTTCCATTAACAAGTTTTAGTTTGGTTCCATTAGTTGTCTTCCATAGACTTGCTCCACAAGAGTAGCATGTTCATCTTCACCATCCAAATGGAAGTGTTCTCGATCAAACTTCTCCAACATCCTGATTTTTTCACCTATTTGGTCATCCATTTCAAAAAATGTTAGGTTTGCTTAAAATTTGAGGGGTATTTATTTCGTTAGGGCATGACCACAACCTCAATTTTGAAGGGTAGGCCTTTACACTAGTTAGATTTGATCTCTTATAAACTCTATGTGACCATCCAACCTTTTTATTTTATTTTATTCAAGGGGTAAACGCTTTTGACCGGAGCTGAACCGGATACAACCATTCAACAATACCACCCCAACGGGGTTTGAACCTTGATGGCAAGAACAACAATGCCACCTATAAACCATCACACCATGCCAATACCAACTATGTGACCATCCAACTTCACTAATAAACTAAAATATTATTTTATCCTAAACAATTATTTAATTCCTCATAAACTTTACAACTACTTATTATATTATAATTCTAACATTTTTCAATTAGAAAAATGAAAGGCCACTTAACACTTACAATAATTTATGAACAAGAAAATGATACATTAGACTTCATGCAAGTTGACAAGGCTCATTTTCACCATAACTGCAAATCCAATCGAAATAATTAAAATATGTATAAACACTGACTTGTGAAGGAACTGAAAAACCCAAATCAATGAACCCTGACTATTTCTACTATGCAATTAATTACAAGACAAGATGACGATAGATGAGAGTTCAGAGTGGGTCAATGGAGGCTCCAATGTCTAGTGGATTTATAAATGTGAATGTCGTTTTCTATAAATAAAACAAGTGCCATTCAACCTTATATTTATCCTTATTCTACCTATGTTGGATTTATGGAGTTGTCATTGGATAATTATAGGTTTTTTTATCAGGTGATAAACTTTTTGGGCTAGTTTTGTCATAATTTTGGAAGCCATGGATATTTCCTGGTATGAATGTCTACCATGAATTTTCACAAAGGTAAAACCATAATGTCTACCATGAATTTTCAAAAAGGTCAAACCATCAAAGACAAACCTGTATCACTTGCTTTAGATTTTTCTCACAGAAGTTGAAAAATAAAATGCTTTGTCTGTTGCAGTCCCATAGGTAGTGAGACCATACAGTTTGAAGGCTTTGAATGAAGATCAAGAAGGAACTTTTATTGTGGCCCAACTCTTAAAGATGTAGAGGTTGCACTGTTGATTAAATATAAAGTGAAGCAATAGGTACCATCTTCTAATACTATTATTAAATCAACCTCCGATTCAGGCTCCATGTTTAATTCATTTTCAACTTGTGAAAGCTTCTTAGTCACAATACGGGATACCAAATTATGGAGCAAAGATTAATGAGAATATATTTCCTAATGGCTTAAACTGTAGCTTTTCGAGCCCAATATAAATTTTTACATCATATGCAAGTAGTCATTGTGACTTGATTATTGCTTGCCTTTTTTAGTATTGACCAACCTCCAATATTGTAAATTCAGAAACAATTTGTATTGATTGTGGTTACAATTTGAATTTTCTTTGAAATGATATTATTTTAAAAACAAAATATTTTGCAAAAAGTTACATCAGTCTAAGAGTTAGTCAAAAGCATTAGCTCAAGATAAATTACTCTCTGAATAGCTTTGACGATGGATTAAAATGGAGAAAGTAGGGTTAGAAGAGCATTAAGAATGGAACCTACCCTAGGTATATATCTTTAGTGTTGGAGCTCATCTCTTTGAATAATAAATTTCGTGTCTACATGGCAATATATAATACCCCCATGTTTCTGATACTATTTACTACTATTGTTTGCTTTTATATGTTAGTGAGATGCTGAATTGTGATGGTGATTGGTTCATCGTTTTGGTGTGTGTGGTCGCGTAGTTTAGTTGATTGTTACAGTAGATATTATTATTATGATTTATGATACTCTGTATGTAGGGTTTGGATTATTTTATTTTGTAATGCTTTCTTTCTAATGTTTTATATGTCGATGTGATAATCTTATGGTGATCATGTTATTTGAATTCAGTATTATTTTATAATGCAATGGTTAAATAATTAGTTAGGATGTTGTAGTTAAGTATCATGTTATCTTATGAGTAATTTGGTTAGAAATGTTAGTTTGTCATTGATATTGTAATTGTTAGAATAGATTAGGTGAGAGGACAGTGTAGCATCACTCGTTCACGAGTGCCCTGCTACACTACAATTCCGTCTCATGATAGGATGTTGATTTTATATATATACATGTGCTACTTGACATTTATTTGGATGCAGGATTGCAGGATTAAGTCTCGATTCCACCTACTTCGGCAGGATAGGGTGAGCAATAAATTAACCCAACGGGTAAAAATGTTGAAAAAGGGAGTAGGTTTGGAAGCGTCCCCGTCCCAAGTCCGTCGTCTGTTGTGAGTCGTGTTATGACTGAAGTTTTCGTTCTCGTTGATTGTGTAGTTAGATTGTTGAGGTATTCATTTGGTTTATGGTTCATGTTTATTTAATTAACCTTATTTTATAAGATAATGGATTAAAGTTGTTTAGTTGTTTGATTTAATTGTGTGTTAGTTGAATATTAAATTTAAATATATTATAAATTAAAAAGTGATTTAATTTATTAAAAGAATAAATAATAATTCTAAATTAATATTGTTGATAATAATTAAATTAAATAAATAGTGTTGAAGATAATTAAATAATATCTTTTTATAAATATTAAATTAGCAAATCTTGCATAGATAATATCCAAATTAAATAAATTATTTTAATTAAAATTTTAGATAAGTGTGAGCTT